>OY856411.1:572825290-572952790 GCA_963693085.1 Alisma plantago-aquatica
TCGAGGGTGAAGTTCATGAGCCAACGACTAGGAGATGTGGTGCCTCCATGGAGGCAAATGATGAGGAGGCCGGTCCTCCCCCCTTCCCCTTATGTATGTCACACAAAGTGATACATGCTAGAGACTTCCGAATCACTTGGGCCCTATGACTTCACTAACCTCCAACAACAGTTGGACCAAATTTAGGGGACCCGAACCCACATGGAGTGGGAGGAGCAGAGGCAGGGCCACCACCTGAACCACATGTACCTCGTGCAGCGAGGGCATGAGGAGTGGCATGTGAGTCATGGCGACTATGAGGCAATGTGTACTCACTAATCTAATTATAGCATTGGATAAACATATTATTCCCTCGTATCATAGTATTGGGGAAGCTAGTACATTGAGCCGCCAACACCTAAGGGCCACCCCATCCTTCAGAGGCCCAAGATTGGTCAGACCAATCAGCTTGGGCATCCTTCCAAGCCCCACCACCACAACAACCACCACCTTTAGATCAACACGACAGGTAGGGGTACTTCTAATGATTCTCTTTCCCTCCATTCTAGATTTAAAGTTTGCTCAAAGATGAGAAAATTTTTAAGTTCAGGGTGAAGGGTGGGTGGTATGTCTCCATTCCACCCTCACTATCTTCCCTTTTTCTCTACTTTGCTTTCTATATTACAATTGCATTTGCTGCCTATTTTTCTTTTCAAAAATCCATGTTAGTTGCATGTAATCAGACATTATCTAGTCAGCCTAGATCCATTTTCCATTGGTGTGTTTAAATTTAAAAAAACCATCAATGTACCCTAATTTGAATGAAACAAATCCTTTTAGAAAAAATAAATCTCAATTGCTAATGCTAGAACCTATCATGCCTTCAATAACCATGTATAATATCACTCCCGTGAAATGATTCCAAGTCATATGGGATTGAGAGGAAATTAAATTTCAGTGTATGTAAACCAATCAACATAAGCTTCTCGTGGGATTATCTTTATTTTGCAATTCATATGATATGATTGAACTGGTTGTCAATGGTTATTCCAATGCTCTAAGTTTCCAAAATGAGATGTACAAGTTCAGCCTCCTAAAATTCTCACATCATCTTCTTACCCCATCATTCACCAAAACTAATTCAAAAAACAAAAATAGAATGTGTCGAACTCCATGCTCGAGGTGGCATCCCTTCTTTCTCCTTTCTACTTCTTCTATACCCTTTGTATGTAATAGGGGCGTACCATAATAAAAATTTCAATATACATACCAAAACAAAAAATAAAATGCAATGAATGTAATTGTAGAAACAATAAAGAAATCTCGAGTTGAATAGATGAGAGGTTCACAATCATCCCTTCCATTCCTCCAATTCACCCCAATTTTTCTCCCATGGAGCAACAAGCACTCCAAAATTATAGCCATTATAACTAAACCTTGTACTTATGCAAATCTCATAGGAATAACACCATTGATATCATGATAGTGATTTTAATGCTTTGATATGGAAACTTGTTATGAATGTGAAGTCAATGCATGGAATTTGAAACTATTTTTTTGTGATTCAAGCAGATTAAGGTTGTTTGGCATGTTTAGTTGTAGGAAACGAAATGATACTATGAAAGAGAGGATGAAAGACTAATATTACTATACATTGCTCAAGGATAAGCAATGTTCAAGTTTGGGGTACTTTGATGAATGCATATTTATCATCTTTTCATTGCAGTTTCTAGTCTATTCCACTCATTTTAGTTACAAATTGCAACAGGTTTCATGTAGTGCATCATTTTTGCTCGTTCTCTCCAATAACTAGGATTTTGATCAATTATCTTCCTCCAATGCAGATGAAAGAAAATATCAACTCCAAGGTGTTCAAGAAATTCTTCCCAAATCTAGTACAAGATTCATATCAAGTTCAAATCAGAATTTGAGCTTACCAGGACATTTTGGCAAGCAGATCAGGCAATCTATCATCTAGATTGAGAAAACAACATGTACATTCTGAGGATTATCCAGACAACCTCTAGATAGGGTGATCTACTTTACAGATTGGACGATCAGAAGGCCATCCAAAATATCAAAGACTTTGTGATTTTCTAGCAACAAGTGATCGGGTGATCTATCATCCAGATTGAGCGGTCTACTTGTAGCACAGTGAGAACAAGAAATGATAGATCAGGTTAGTTGAGTTTCACTAGAGCAAACTAGTCGATGGAAAGGTCTATCCACACTTCAAAAATCCCTAAATATAGCTATAGACCTATGTAAATTATAACTGTCTACCTAACATTTATATTTAATATACAAAAGCACATTTTACTCATCATAGGCCTTTCTTAGCATTAAAAGAATAAATACTAAATTTTAAGATTTGACCCCAAAATCATGCAATGGACATTTACACTTGGCACTATTTTAGAGGATGTTCATCGATTATCCGCAAAGTATCTTCCCTTATTTCAAAAAATTAATAAATTCAAAGCTAAATTTCAACTGCTTACTATTATAAAAGTGAAGAGAGAGGCGAATAGACTTGTTGATAAATGGGTCAAAATGGTTCCTTAGGATCCCTAGAGACAAATATCAATCACAGCCATTCCCAAGGATATGAAGTTGACCGTACAGCAAGATAGAGACTTAGACTGTCATGAATTTTGATGTAATTTAGGGTTTTTGTTCTCTCAAGCAAAAACATGGCACTATTTCATTTTATAAATATGATATGCAATCCAAGCATAGTAGAGGATTGTTAGATATCTCTAGCTAGGGGACATGCATGATTCATCAATGATAGTGGTAAGAAATATTGATATAATAAAATCAAATTATTTCCTAGCAAGTGGTTTAGTGAATATACACGTGAGATGATTTTTTCTGTCCACATGTGTGATGTGTATATCTTTCTTAGCAATGTCGTCAAGAAGAATCTAAATGTGGAACTCTATATGTTTAATTATACTATGTAATAAATGATAATAAGACAAATATATTGCACTATTATAATATCACAAAAGATGGGAGAATCGTCATACGATACATCAATGTATTGGGGGATTTGCTTCATATATAAATTTGGGCACAACAACTATCATCGACTTTGTATTAAGCCTCAATTCTCGATAATGTCATGGTACTTTGATTCTTGTAGAACCAAGAGACTACACACTTAGGAGGAATCAAGTGCTACTTATATACTTTCTATCTAACAAGTACTCAATATTGTCAACGTCACTATAGGATGTTAGAGCGAAGTGATTTCAAATCCATATACACAGGAACAAATCACATATGTAGGTTGTGAGAATTGCTCAGGAATTCACTGAGGGGGGCTTTTTCCCATGGGGTTATGTGGCGCTATTTTCCGATCAAGCCGATGTCCCTCATTCTAGTGGTCCATCTCCATCCCTCTTTATGAATGTGTATGTCACAGAGATTAGCCAACTCTATTATCGAATAGATCAAGAAAGAGGCGACGATTTAGCTCCAAATATTGAGAGTTAGAGTGAAGATATTTCAAATCCATATACCATAGATTAGAATTTAGAGTCTTTTGTAGGTACTTCAAAATTCTCTTGACCATTATAATATGAGACGTTTTGGGGAAAGATTGAATTCTAACACACAAGACAACGCTAAAAAAATATATCAGATCTGGAGCCAATAAGGTATAAAAAAACTACCAATCATAACTCTTATAACTTCTCATCTACCTTCTCTCCTTCCTCATCCTTATTAAGATTGGTGGTATTTGACATTAGAGTATCAATGGGCTTGCAATTTTCCATCCCAAAACAATTGACCAAATTTATAGTGTACTTGTCTTGGTTGATGAAATCTCCATCTTTTGTTTGCATGATCCTAGGAAGAAGGTAATTTCTCCCTTATTGATCATCTCAAATTCATATGCATGACAACGCAAAAATATTGGCATAGATCAAGGACTTCAGCACCAAAGTTATTATCATCAACATATATTTCAATAACAAAATATGTTGTTAGAAGTGTGTTTCAAAAAGAGAGTGGAATCCACTTTTCTCATGAAACAACCATTTTCAAGCAATAAATTGTTTACTTTTTCAAGGTATTTGTGTTTTTTTGATACCATAGAGTGCCATAAGCAAAAGAAAAATATGATAGTCACATTTTTCATTTTCAAAGCAGGTAGGATGAGTCACAAAGACTTGCCTTCTCTATCTCTATACTTAGAAATGGGCTTTTATCATCCATTTTGTGTAGAAGAAAATCGTTATGACTAGAACAATCAAGTTAGCATATGAATACATCATAATCTAGATATTGATGCATAAATTCCGTCAAAAGTGATACCATTTTTTTGTTATAATTGTATGCTACTAACCTTGTTTTGTTTCTTACCCAATTTTCCTTACTAATCTAGCTTGTTGCAGTAGACCCATATGGTGCCAATGATTTTTCTTTTCTTAGCTCTTGGCACTGGAGTCCACTTTTTTGTATTTTTGAATTTCTCTAACTTCTCTTATATAGATTGGATCTATTCATCATCTCCAAGAGCCTCTTTGACATTCTTTGGCTCCATTTTTTGAACAAAGGATCTATTTTCTTGATATATGTTATATGCAGCATGTGTCTTCATATCCTTATATGGATGACCTACAATGAGCTCGTTGGCATGATTTTTAGCAAAGCAATGGATTGGATCATTTTCTTTTGTATCTTAGGATCTATCATCATGAATCACTGCTTTTCTCTTTTCATTGTTGGGATGTCTAGTTCTTTTAACTTAGAAATCCCCTCATCTAGAACATCACCACAATCAACATTATGGTCTCAAGAGGGGTTAGTTTCAATGAATTTAACATCAATGAATTATTATACTTTAGATAAATGTTTGTTATAGACACGAAAAGATATGCTAGTAGAACTATTCCACAAAAGATTCTCTACATGATTTTGCATTTAATTTATCCAAAGAATCCTTTGTATTAAGAACAAAGCAAGGGTCTCAAAAATAATAAATAAATATATAGAAGGGGGTCTACCACAACATAACTCATAGGGGTTTTCTATTCTAGACAAGATGTGTGCAAACTTATTTTTATACAAAAGCAAGCAGTGTGTACAACTTTGGCCCATAATGCTTTTGGAGTTTAATATTCCAGAAGCATGCCCTTGTCATATCTTGCTATAATCTATTCTTTCTCTCTACAACCCCATTTTTTTAGGTATAGGAGTGGAAGAAAACTCTTGTGTATATCCAGATTCAGTAGGAAAAGATTCAAAAAGATCATTTTCAAACTCACCCTTATGGTCAATACAAATAGAAAGAATTCGTCAAGAAGCTTTGTTTTCAATACACTTACTAAAAGATGAGAAAACCTTAAGCTTATCACTCTTGGCAATAAAAAATAAAGCCTATGTGAAGTGAGAGAAATCATCCACAATCACCAACCCATCTTTAATACATCTAAGTGATTATGTGTGCATTAGTTTAAATAGATCAATATGAAGAAGTTCAAGAGATCTTTTAGTGATAATAATTCATATGGACTTGAAAGAGGATTTAATTTTCTTGTCTTGTATACAAGGTTGGGATTCTTCATCCTTTCCAAAATCCAACTTAGAAAGTCCTTCGACTGATTCTTTTGTCAATTTTTACATTTGATGTATATTTACATGACCAAGCCTACCGTGCAAAGACATATATCCCTCTAATCTACAACCAAGAATCTATCAGCAATAGGTTTTAGAGAACTAACAACACTTGTATCTAAGTTTGCAATCATGGTTCCTTTATAAACAACATTGTAGTAAGGGAGTCTAACAACAAGCATTCAGTAGCAGTGAAAAGCACTAGATATCCATTATCACAAAGTTGTCCACTAATTGAAATGTGAATGTAGGTTATCCCAAAGAAGAATATTCTTGATGAATAGTGAATCACTTACATCTCTCTCACCTACCACTTTCTCTTTCTTGTTGTCTCCAAAGGTCATTAAACCACCTTTCTTCTTCTTGAGTTAATTGAAGTGAGTTTTATCTCCATTTGTGTGACTGGAGCATCCACTATCAACAATTCATTTATCATTAACCTACAAAAGATGAAAGGTGGGTGTCCAATTTATACTTTTGGGTTTGGGGTTAGCCTGGGAACCAAAACCATGTTTAGTTCCCTTCTTCTTGTGAGGACAATAAGAAGTATCATGATCATCTTTCTTACAAGTAGATACATCATTTAAACCATCTCTAACATGTAGCAAGTCATCTCTAAAATGGGGGCATTAGTTAAATATGAATCATTTTTAAGAATAAGACGTGAACGTTCTTTGTTAGGTGTGATTGGTATATATATAAGATCATTTACTTAGCAAGCATTCTAGAATTTTTAGTCCCAAGGTATTAAGTTCATCAAGATAAAGTTGATTTTTATCCTTAAGGTCGCTTATTTGTTTAAGATAGTGGTCAATTTCAATTTATCCTCCATCACATCTTAGATCAAGATCAATGTTAAAGTTTTGAATCTCTTCTTTTAAGAAAACCAATATTCAAGTTCCTCAATTTAGCATACAAGTCATTAGTAATTTTTCCAAGTTTCTTCTCCTTAGACTTGCATCTACTATATGAGGCAAGAGAAGTCTGGATAATACTAATAAGAGCTTATTTGTTGATTTAAAAAAAGTTTACCTCACCTCATTTACCTCATCACTTGTGCTTTCCATGAGCGCCATATTGTATTCATCTTCATTTGAGATGAAAGCACTAAGAGACGATTCCCAAGTAGCATGGGATGTTTTTTTGTTCTTCTTCTCCTTCTTGTCTGTATTCTTGTCTTTTCCCTCCTTGTGTCTATCATCATCTTCCTATAGTTTCTCTTGTGATGGTGTTTCTTCCCCTTCTAATCTTCATTTTTGAAATGCCTCCTTTGACCACATTCATAGCACCTAGGAGTTGAGAGGGAGGGTTTGTCTTTATATGGCTTGCCTTTGGAGTAGAATGCATCAAGGTCACTAGGAGAGCACTCTTTAATTTAAGAGGAGGATTTTGCTTGAACAAGAGCTTCTATTTGATCCATGAAAGTTGCTCAGTCTTCTTCTTGGTAGATTCTTCTTTGCCTTTATAATCTCTAGTGTTGAACCTTATCTCATAAGTTTGGAGATTACCTATGAGGTTTTCACTGAGAAGCTTGGAATGGTATGTGGATTCCTCAATGGTTGTGACCTTCTTGTCCCAACGATATTGAAGAGAATGAAAAATCTTGGCACACACCTTGCCAGACTCCATAGGTTATCTAAGGGCTATAAGGCCATTAACAATGATGTTTAGCCTACATCTCAGTTATGGACTTCATCTTGCTCATGCAGAAGTTCTCAAATTGTTGAGTGAGCATGTTTATCTTGCTCTCTATCTCTAACTTTATCCCTTCATAGGTGACACAACTTCCTTCATAATTCTTCAATTTTGTCATGTAGATATGTATTTGAACTTAGTTGCAATGAGGATGGAGTAGATGATGTCAATAGCTCTAGCATTGAGTTGAGCTTTCTTCAAGCTTGCTTCATTTCGTGTAGCTATCTCTGCTTCCAGATCCTTGTAGGGAGAAGACACAATATTTCACATGTCAAAGCTTATGCCTTGATTGTAGAATTGCATCCTTCTCTTCCAACATTTGGAAGTTGGTTTCGTCTAACACTGGATGTCACACGGAGAAGCCTCTTTCAAGTTGAGAGAGCCAATGACATTATCATCCATCTTCTTTAGTTGTGGGAGTATTATCTCCAATAAGACCTTGCTCTAATACCACTTGTGGATCTATGGGCTTAAGAGGGAGTGAATCTAGCTAAAAATACCTAAGCCAAATTTGTTAGACCTTCAAAATATTTTCCAAAAGTAGTAATGCAAGTATTAAAGGCAATGGAGAGAGATATTAAAAGAATCACAAAAGGAAGAAACAATTTAGAGTGGTCCCATTTCTCAAGGACATAACTCTACATTCAAGAGCGATTAATCTCTAGGATTTCTAACCTTGAGAACCACCTTATATTTCACTAATAAGAGGTCATACCAAGAGACATCCCTTTTTGGATCAAGGGCTAACTAGTATACCCTTTAAGGTCAAGAGAGCCAACAACCATGTAAATGACTTACCCACCCATTAGCTAAGGTCTTCTGCCTTTACCTTTCACCTTCCTTTACCAATGAAGCTCTATAAAATCTTCATTAAGTAGAGAGAGATTGGGAGTAGAGACCTTCATAACTGACAATTAGGCTAGCTCTCATTACAACATTCCTACTTCACTCTAGTGATTGTGAAAAATAATTAAGCTCAAGAGAGAGTCGAGGCTATAATGTCACACACACTCAACTATAACATAAGAGAATGTAAGGCAACCATGGGATGAAGCCCAAAAAATCATATTTATAGTTTATAGTGTCAAGTAGCCAATAGAGATAACTATGTTGAATTCTAGTCATTTTGGGGGAAGATAAGAGTGTTCCAACAAATACGTTTTCAATTGTATCCCCCTTCAATAGCCATATTTTACTTTATAAAAATGGTGTATAATATTGATGGTCCAAATTTTTGTGACAAAATCCAACCAATGGCACTTATAAACAAGGAACTCCTAGGTCACCCAGTCGGGATTTTGTGTCCAAAACTCAATTGATGGACATAATTGTTCAATTCCTCTTTACTCATTGTCTAAGTCTCTCATCAATTGAAACTTGACAAGTGACAATTAGAAGAAAAAAAACTGCACAATGCTCTCAAACAAATTTTCCTAAGTAATTCTTAATGGATGACAGATCCTGAATTGGAATTTCTAACAAATGAAAAATGAAATATAATTCATTGTAGTTAGCTCTAATATAAATTTGATTTAGTTGCAAGTTATACAATCATTATGTATAATTACAATAAAAATTAAAATAGATTCTAGCTATTTATAAAATTTAGGACCTTTGTGTCACTTAGAATTCACCCTAATAAGGTTTGTAAATTTGATTGATTTGAATGTACCAATTCATCTAAAATAATGTCAAATAGAAATGCTAGAGACACATGAATGGAATGGTGAAGCCATCATCAAAATATGGATGATCAATAACTGAGAAGTTAAGACTTCTTGAATCCTTCCACACCATTTTAATAATTATTATCGTGTCATTTTATACTTACTGACACAAACATCAAATTTTATATCACATGTACACAATCTATCCGCATACTTCCTTTGTCAACTTCATGTCCTACAAGCAAACTATACTGACTTCACCGTTATCTCCACCTATTTTTCTTTCAAGGATCAAATAATCCAAGATTTTGCTCTAATCCTTCTTTCTTGAACTAACTATTTATATATTACTTCATCCAAAGTAGTGTCATTGCACATTTTTCACTAAGATTGGGATACAATTCAAGGAGACAAGCTTCTTTACCCACATTTACACAAAATGTGAAAGCTCTTCCTTTGTCCTCCAACACAGCCACTACTATGTCAAAACCCCTTATTGCACCGAAGTGTGGATGCAGCACATCATTAAGCATATAAGATCCTTACAATATACTATATGAGCAGGACTATATCGTATCCAAGTGCCAAATTGACCATCATATGTGATGAAATTCATCAAGAAGAGAGTGTCGAGCCCATATTAGCTCAGTCAAAAATCTACTAATCATCTAAACCAAGTTTCAATAGTGCACCAAATCAGGATTCATTATATCGAATAAATCTAAGTACATAATATACTTGCAGAAATTCCCTATAAATATGGTAGTTTCATACTAAAGCACCTAATTTGTCATCGTCATATTCCAAAATAGATTTCAGTCTAGGTAGAATGATTCTTTTCTACTTCTGAGATTCCTTACACCTACACCGAGGCATAGCTGAAGACTTGGCAACTGACATTTGTCCGGAGCTGGATACTACGGCATTTCTCCACTATGTAGGTAGAACACTAGATAGTTTTGGAAAGCAAGAAAGCAGGCTTTTTAGTTTCCATTAAACGAACTACTAAGAGGAATGATGAGTAAGATATTTGTCGAGATGTAAACATACAAAACCAACTCACCCTTTACTCCCCAGCATTAAAGATATCTCAAATGAACACATACAAATATGTCAAGTGGCCTACTGATTTCTTAACCAGAAGGTCCATTTTAACTACAATCCACTGAAGCAACTGATATTTGTCGGGATGTTTACCAGAAGATATCTGCCAGAATGTTGATCTTATAACCAGAAAATATCTGCCAGAATGTTTATATTATAAACATAGAAAACCAGCTCGCTCTTAGTCACCGGCATTAAAGATCTTCCAACTGTTCTGTCAAGTTACCTACTGATTTCCTAACTAGAGAATTCATTGTTAATACAATCCGCTTAGTCCACTAATAAAAATGAACATCCTGCAAGGAATACCGCAATTGACAAACTTTGATGGTCCTCAGTGATCGGACCTGGATTCGAACCGTATGGACAACTTTTTCTTGATTTGCCACCTTCACGGGCGTCAGCCCTGGGGTTTGGTAAGAAAAAAAAGAGGAGGGGGGGGGGGGATCTCTCTCAACTGATTAAAATGAACAAGAGGAATGTATACTAGAGACCTTTGGGAATTAGCACTGTATCAGTGCAGTTGGCGATAATTTAAATACAACGCCTGCATCAGACCTCCACAGTTAACAAGTTCCTAAAAGAATTCATTTTATGTTCCATATGTCGTTTTCTTCGTCTATCTGAAAAGAACTGAAAGAACTTCCATAAAAAAAGGGAGCTTCCAATATTTTTGCAGGGTTTTATAAGAGAAGAGAATACAGAAAATAGACATTGTGAGAGATAATGGACAGTCATCTTCGGAGACAAAGAAAGAACGCCCATAGCATTGCAGTTCTGACAGACGACAAAGCAAGGGATATCCAGAGTTAATATTCTGTCATTGCCTTTTGGCCCTCATAATCACTACTGGCATATGCACAATGCACCAAATATACCGAATTTCGAACCTTGAGAAGTTCGTTAACGTATAAATCAACAGGCTATTGTAAATGTCTCTGCCTGTGAAACCATATCAGCAGCCTGGTCATAAGCCTTTCTCATTTTGTTGCATCAGAAGCTTTATTTTCTGGATTATAAACGCTGTACTTGCCAAATTCCCTCCTACCACTGCAAAAATGATTTTGTTAGAAATTCGATTTCAGGAATAGGATACTGTTAAAATCTTCAAAAATTGCGCTTAAAAGTATGATGTCCCTTAGCACATTGGAATAAAAAAGGGGCAGTCCTGTTCAAGCATTTAGGAAGCTATATGATAAAAAATGGGTCGTTGACTGCAGATATGCTTACAAGAGATATCTAATGGCAGGATTCTCAGTTGTTTTGTTCTACAGAGGTTAAACGAACAAGCAAATTAGAGCATAAGAGGGGAGTGTGTTTTGTTTTAACCGGACTCCAGAACTGCTTTTGTACCAAAACACGTATGGAAAATTGCTAGTGGTAGAGTCAGTCAGAAAGTTCAGCTGACTGAACTACTAGGGTCAGCAGGGATACTTCTCCAAGTTAACAATGAAGTCGCCTATGATCGAGGACGTTAATAGTGTTTGATGAACTATTATTTTTTAGCTTGTCATAAAAAATGATAAACAAGAATCATCAGGAACACCTGAGACGATGACGTAGCAAAGTAACCAAAGAAAGGAACACCTGTTAATACAGGGCAGTACCCGCAAAAAGCAAACTAGGAAACTTACAACTTGTTAGAAGTGGCAACTAATACGCAATTAACAATCTGACAGGGAAACTCCATCAAATGCGAGTCCAACCAGTTCTCCAATTAGATTCCCAAAATAACCAGATTCTCAAAACCCAAGCAGTGAGAAGGTGAATAGAGGTAGACAATAGAAATTTGGACAAGGGAAATTGTTCAAAGACTGAGTTAATTACATATTTATGCTAGTGAGATAACACATAAATGCTAGTACCTAGGAGCCCTATTGTGTCAGGTCTGATACAGGGCAATACCCACAGAAAACACACTAGGAAATCTACAACTAGTTGGAAGTAGCAACTGCTATGCAACTAACTAGGAAGCACAAACACGGATACGGACACGGGACACGTTGATTTTTAAAAATATAGGACACAGACACGGCGCTGGACAGGGCAGAAAAAAATATATACATATACCTATAAATAATTGGATTCATCTTTAAATCCTAATTCATCCCTAAATTAATTGGATTCTTCCCCAAATTACTAAATCAACCAGCAACACAAACAAAAAAAAGTTAAAACACGATAAGATTAACTCGCATTGTAATCTCATATTGCAGCATATTTATTTAAACCCAACTGAAAACTATACTACTGAAACAAAAATGGATTCAATATAACAGTAATAACTTTACAGTTGTGCAACATTGCAAGTCTAGATAACTATAGTAGTTTCAGACTAAAGAGTAATATATAAAACCGGGCAACAATATCAATAACATATTTGCATTCAAGTGTAATAATATCAAACTTTATACAAGCATTCAAATTCCACAATAAACTCAACATAAGAGTTAAATGCAGTAAACGAGTCATATCCTAGGAGGGAAGACAGTAATATCTAATTAAAAGGAACTCAGGGAAGAGATGCTTTAATTCAAGGGAACTGGGAAGAGAGGATGAAAGTAAAATCGTATAAGATTTAATGAGAAAGGGTGGATTTTACTAGAGGAAGAGAGGATTTAATTGATGCACAACTAAGAGATAGGAGTAAAATAAACATGTAGTATTGGAGGAGAAGAAAGTCAGTGGAAGAGGGTAAGAGAAAGGGGAAGACACCTTTCACTGTAACAGATAGGAAAGGAGGAGAATTATAACTGAAAAGGGGACAACGTAATAGATGAAGGTGAGGAGGAAAGAGTAAAGGTATTGTGGTGAAGAAAGGGGAGGAGAACGAAGAGATGAAAGAGGAAAAAGGACTAGAAGAGAAAAAGGGATATCATATCAAGGGAGGGGGACTGGGGGAGAAAGAGGACAGGGAGATCATAAATCAGGAAGAAGATGAGGTGGAGGAGAATCTGGGAAGGTTGAGCTAAATCGGGAAGAAGGGGATGTGGACCAGGAGAAAATGGGCAGGGAGAGCGTGATCAGGAAGCAAGTAGGAACTGGTGTGGAGGAGGAAGCGAAAAGCAGAATGAGAAGTATCGTTGTGGAGCAATAGCATACAGAAAAATAAAATAGGAAAAAGAAGACATGGAAGAGGAGGAAGAGAGAGGGGGGAGAGAGAAGGGAGAGAGAGGGGGGAGAGAGAGAGAGAGAGAAAGGATCCATGGAAGAGGAAGAGGAAGAGAAAGGGGAGAATGTAGGGATGGCAATTTGACCCATGATGCCCATAACCCACGTGACCCAGCTGGAACCGGCCCATTTTTGCTGGGTTAAATGGGTCGCGTTCTCTTAATGGGTACTGATGGGCATGTAATACATGGGTCTGATTTAGATGGGTCGCCCCATTTAGACTCATTTGACCCACTACCCGGCGCTCGCCGTTCCGAACGTTCTCCGCCCCATTTAGATGGATCTCAAAGTTGTTGCAGCAAATTCGGATGGCTTTGCTGTTGCTACTGGGTGTTGTTTAGATCGACTTGGATTGGGAGTACACGAACAGAGGAACCTCCTCCTCTTCTTCTAACTGTCCCTTTTGTCTGGCCACAAGCAGCAAGTTGATGCAGACGAGTTGCTTGTCCTATGTTCTTTCCTCCTTGTTCCATTTTCCTGTCAAGATCAGGGATATGTTTGTTATCTTTTTTTACTTTTGTTTGTGTAAATTCCTTTTTTCCACAATTGCTTTTTGTTCGTAATCCATGATGTGTTGTAGGTTTATCATGGAACGGAATGCAAGACTGTAAATCTGTAATGTTTTTTATATGAAATGTAAGACTGTAATGTGTCCCTGTTTGTTTTTAACTTTGACTGTGTCAATTCCTTTTTTCCACATTTGATGCTAGTCTACAGCCGAACCTTTATACATTTTTATCAGTGTTTTTGTTTCTTTTTTTGTAATTGTTAAGGTACATCTGAAAACATAAGTATCCATATGTATTTACGCTTCTTTCTATTAAATCCAGTACGACTTACTTGGTTTCGTAATTTTTGTTCTGGTCAACTTAGCTTCCTTTTGGATAAATCCAATAATCCAGTAATCTCTTTATTTCATTGTGGTCAGATCAATGATCCTGTCCGGTCAGGCATAATTGTCATGTCTACATGATTATTTGTAGTTCTATGCAGTGTTAGAGTCAAAGTGGGTTATAATGGGTCCCCATGACCCATTAGGGAGGGTTTGAGTTTGTATTTTTTATTCTTTTTGAATTGGGGCGGGTATGGGTCAGCCCATAACTTAAATGGGTAAAGTGGGTGTGGGTATGGGTGTGGGTCGCCCATACCCATCCCATTGCCATCCCTAGGAGAATGAGGTGCTTAAGAAGCGAAGGGAGGAAGACAATGGCACCTGGAGGTCGAAGAAATGAAGCCTTGTGCTGCGGCTCTGTGGTGCTACGGCTCCAGCTAGTGCTGGTCCTCTTGCATTGGGGTCAGAGCCGGCTGCTCTCGCACCTGGACTGTTGCTGTTCTTGGCGCTCCAAGCGCTGACGGCAGCTACTCCACCCAAACAGCGGCAGCTGCTTCACGCGGGAGCTGCTCCATGCAGTGGCTTCTCCACCCGCTCTTGTTGCTGGCTGGAGAGAAGACATGGGTGCTGCTGGTTGGAGAGGAGAAGACGGGGTGGAGGGTTTAGGGCAGGAGCCGGGAGAAGAGAGGTA
The DNA here is from genome assembly GCA_963693085.1 of Alisma plantago-aquatica. Classification (NCBI taxonomy): domain Eukaryota; kingdom Viridiplantae; phylum Streptophyta; class Magnoliopsida; order Alismatales; family Alismataceae; genus Alisma; species Alisma plantago-aquatica. Next base: position 572,840,058 of record OY856411.1, read on the forward strand.
TTCGAGGGGTTCAGGGTATTGGGATGAGGTCTTTTTGTCGGGGGGAGGGTTTGGGTTTTTTTTCGTGTTAACTTATGTCAGTTGACCGCACATCTAGGGTGGACTCGGGCCGTGCCCAGCTCGTGTCCAAGCTGTCCGGGCAGTGTCCATGCCCATAAAACATTAAAAGAAGTATGGACACACCGAAGCCGTGTTCACCGCGCGTCCACGGCGTGTCCGCATCCGACACGGCTCAGACACAACCACAACACCTCCCGGGAAGTGTCTGTGCTTCCTAGGCAACTAAAATCTGATAGGGAAACTCAATCAAATGTGAGTCCTACCAGTTCTCCAATTAGAATCCTAAATAACCACATTCCTAAAACCGAAGCTGTGAGAAGGTGAATAGAGGTAGATGACAGAAATTTGGGCAAGGGAGATTGTTCAAAGACTAAGTTAACTGGGGCGTTTATGTTAGTGAGATAAATCATGAATACTTTGTACCTAGGGGTCCCATTGTGTCAGGTCAAACGTTTAGGATAGATGTGTATTACACCACACTTCCAGGCCCAAGCCCTATGATCTAATTTTTCTATTCCCTTTGTTAAAACATAAAACTTGTGTCCCTTTTATTGCAATGGAGACACTTTTTTGATGTAGAAAGTGAGCAAAACCCAAAAATATGATGTGGGATTAAAGATGCAAGGTTTTATAATTGGACATAGATGGAAAACAGAAAACACTTAAGGATGCATATTGTGAAAGAATGTTGTATTGAACTGATTCTATGTTGGATCTGATCCCGACCCGAAAAGGGATTTGTTTGGCCTGTTAGGGCAACAAATTCGGGGGTGCGGGGGCGGAGCCACCGCGAGAAATCCGATTAGGGTCAAAATGGGATTCGATTAGCAAAAGATATGACCGATTAAGGATCTGAATAGAGACAGGGATAATGCATATGGGGGCAGTAAACATGGTTGTTTGATAGCGGTGGAGAGTGATGGGTGACCGCTCGCAGTAGACAGCAACAATTGACCTGGGGGCCAGGATGATGAGACATCGGTTGAAGAGTGTGATCGTCGGCTGGGGATATGGTTGCTGGATGAAGAGACAGCAACTCTGCAGCAGACAGACACGGCGACGGCGATAATGATTGTGATGGTTCCGGCGGGGATGTCTGATAGGCGGTTGTTGTGCAACAACTAGCATTGCCACTGCGGCAGATGGCGGCTGCTGGAGATAGCCGGCGGAAGAGGGCCGGCGGCGCCTGGACTGGCTGGTTGTGATTACAGCAGCGACGGGTGGCTGCGGCTAGGCCGACGACAGCGTCGGCTATTGCTATTGCCCGCGACGGTGATGGTTTCTGGAGGTCGGTGGCTGGGGCGGCGGAAGTGATCGATGGTGTTGTCCTTGGCGGTTGTTGCTGCTAGCGAATAGCGGCGATATGAGGTTGAGTGGAGGAGGCGCACAGACAGCAGGGCGTGAGCAGCAAACATAGCAGTTGCGGAAGAAGCAAGGCAGCGGAAATAGAGAGGAGATATGGCGGCTAGAGGCTAGCCATGAAAGGGAAGAAAGAGCCCTGTCGACCGGAATTGCCTAGCGGGCAGTCGGCCTAGGCCATGGCGACGGCCGTCCGCAGGCGGGGAGAGCCCGCGGTTGCTCTCTCAAAGAGAGGCGGTGGCTACCTCTAGGGTTGTTGTGGGCGCCGGCTAGGAGAGGGAAGGGAGGACGGCTGCTAGGTTTTCCTCAGGAGCGAACACGCTCTGATACCATGTGAAAGAATATTGTATTGAACTGATTCTATTAGATTAGATGATTACAAGACTAGACGCCCTCTCCTTTATATAGGAGAGGGGAGAAACCCTAAGACTTGTGTCCCAAGTAATCGAAACGGGCCGAGACACTAAAGGCCCACTAACTAATTAACCTATTAACTAAAAAGGCTAATATAGACTCTCTAACACATATCAACATCCTTCAAGCCTAAAACAAAGACATACCTTTCCCAACCTTCTTCATGTTGCCGCCTTTCCCCTCCCCTCTCACTCGCCGCCGCTAACCTCCCCACCTCATTCCCTCTCACCCGCCTACCTCTGCCCATCCCACTCCCACCCTTTTTAGTCGTCGCCGCTACCCCTCCTAGCCTCCACCCGCCACCGGTTTCCCCTCCCCAACCGCATTCCCCCCTCCTTGTCGCCGCCACCAACCACACCTCCCTCCTCCCTTTCCGCCAACATTCCCTTCCACCCTCAGGCCGTCTGCCATCCCCTTTTATCCCTAAGCCACCAGTCGCCACCCACCAACCTTCCACTCGATGCCTCTCTCACCCCTCCATTCATGTCGCCCCTTCACTCTCGCCCATCCTGTTGTTGTCCTAAAACCACGGCCTCTCGCCCTTCCTCCTACTTTCTCTCTACAAGTCCTACCTAAAATAGCACATTGAAGTTCTAAAAGGACTACCTTTCTTATATGCATGTGTCTCATGGTGGAGTAACTCTCTCCCCATGATGGTGTAGATCCTTCTCTCTTTTGCCCCTATTGGGTTTCTCATATTTGTTGATTCAAATTAGTTGCTTCTTGCTACTGTCCCTATGTGGGTTTCTCGGATCTGTTGATCCAGATCTACTGTGTTATGCTGCCCCTATGTGGGTTTCCCGGATCTGTTGATCCAGATCTACTGTGCTCTGTTGCCCCTATGTGGGTTTTCCGGATCTGTTGATCCAGATCTACTAGTGCTCTGCTGCCCCTATGTGGGTTTCTTAGATCTACTTCCAGATCTGCTTCTTTTATTGTTGCTACTTCATCTTTGTTCATGTATTCACTCCAGCTTCCATGACGACTACAGATCCTCCTCGGTCTTTGTGTATGACCGTGAAACTTGATGGATCAAACTACCATTTTGGTCGGCATCATTTAAGCTTAATGTTAAAGCCTAAGGGCGCTATTCCCACATTCCTGTTAATGCTTCGATCCATCCCAATGCTACAACTGATGAAAAAGTCAAGCAAGCCTATGCGTAATGGTCCAAAGATGATTCTGACGTCATGATGTGGATCGTGAATAGTGTTGAACCAAAGATCAGCCAGTCTCTCCTTTGCCTTTAGAATGCCAAAGCTATGTGGGATCAACTATTCCAAATATATTCTCACCAGTAGAACCTGAAGAAGGTCTTTGAGATCTTCAAGAATCTGGCAAAAAACGAGTATTGCACTGATGGATCTGAAGAAGGTCTTTGAGATCTTCAAGAATCTGGCAAAAAACGAGTATTGCACTGATGGATCTTTGAGATATTCTCACCAGTAGAACCCGAAGAAGGTCTACTACAATCAATGTTCGGCACTCTAAGATGAATACAAAGTATATCATCCCCTCTTCCAACATCAAATAAGTTCAACGGCAATGCAACGAACTTCATTCAGTTCCTGGCTGGCCTCCCGTCATCCTTTTCTGGCGTGGTTGACCAGATATTATCTATTGATCCCTTACCCACTCTAAGGGATGTTCTCAAGCGTGTTCCACACATCCCTTCCATGTCTTCGTTATATGCTCCTTCTGATCACTCGATTCTAGTTGCCCGCTCCTATGACGTGGATCAAGGACGTGGACGTGGTTGCGGTCGCGGTGATCTTGCTTTTGGTAATCACTTTTAATCTCGATGGTTGTGCGCTTCAGGATCTCCGGACAAGGATGAGGATTGGTTTGGGCCATGAGGGACTTGACATACTGTATTACCTAGATGTGCTGCAATCTGTTGCGGCTCTGCTATCTTCTTCTGTAACTAGTCTGCAATGGCGATATCGTATGGATCACCCATAGACCTGTAAACGGATCGAATACAGAGCAGATACTACTATATCAGATATCCGAATCCGAAAAAAAAATCTGATCCGATATCCGACGGATATCATCCAAATCTGATCCGACAAATAATATTTGAATTTGGATAAATATCCGATCCGAACCAAAAGCCATAAATATATTGTTATTAATACGTTATACATAGAAAACATTGATATCACTATGAATATATATGATAAAATATTTATATTTTTATGTTTTTATATATAGATAATATATATTTGATAATATATATATAAATTTGTCAGATTTCGAATTTTTTCGGAGATGATATAGCCATATACGAAATATTATCCAAAATTTTTGGATATGAAATTTGACATCCTAAATCCAATCCAGATTATGCGGATGTTGGATTTTTTTCAAAATTTCGGACTCGAATCCGGATCGAATGTGCGGATTCCGGATATCCATCTACAGGTCTAGTCACTCGTCTGCCACAAAACCGCGATGTTTCATTCTTAATATTTCAGAGAAACACTTTTTCTGTGAATCTTGCTAATTTGACAAACAAACTCGGGCCATTTTTCCTAAAAAGAAAGAAATGGGTTCTGAAAATCTTTTTGATATTGTTTATGCCAATATCTAGAGTCATTGTTTTGTTAATAGCTTCTCTGACTTTCGCTACTTTATCACCTTTATTGACGACTATTCCAGGACAATTTGATTATTTCTTTTAAAAGATCACAGTACTATTTTCCAAACTATCACCATCTTTTTCACTGAGATCCAAACCCAATTCAAAACAACTATCAAAATCTTGAGAACTGATAATGCCTTAGAATTTATGCAAATATTTGTGGATTTGTTATGCACTTCTCAGGGTACTATTCATCAGACTTCTTGTTCTTACACACTACCACTAAATGGTGTGACAGAAAGGAAGAATCGTCATCTTCTTTAAGTAACACACACTATTCTTCTTCATTATCATGTGCCTAAACATTTTTGGCCTGAAGTCGTTTCTATTGCGTGTTATTTAATAAACCGAATTCCTTCTTCTGTGTTGCATAATCAAGTTCTTGTCTCTCTTATGTATCTTGATGTGACTTTGTTTTCTAGTTCCACCGCGCATCTTTGGCAGCACTTATTTTTTTAAGAATCTCCACCCTGGGATATCTAAACTTGACTCCGCTCCACTAAGTGTATCTTTCTGGGATATCTCGAACTCAAAAAGGATATCGGTTGCTAGATCCTGACAATAGACAATGGTTTGTGAGCGCAGATGTTGTCTTTTTTTAACACATGCCATACTACTCTGACAAGGGGGTTGCTTTATCAAGTGATATGTTGGATCCTACTCCGCTACCTCAAATGGTCGAACATGATCACACTGAAGTATCTGAAGATCTTCCTCCTTTGAAGGTGTACAAGAAAGACTCAAGGTTACATATCCATCCTTGGCCCATCAACAACCAATTCCTCCCTCGTCGACGGATCATAACACCTCTCAAGTAATCTCTAACTTACATCTTCCTATTAGCCAAAGGAAAGGTGTTCGCTCCTGAACTAAGCATCCGATTAGTAATTTCTGCTCTTCTACTAATCTTGGTGCTAGCTTTGCTTGTTTTACTACTGCTCTTTCTGCTATTTCTATATCAAAGAATGCTTCGCAAGCTCTTCAACGTCCTGTCCGGCGTCAAGCTTCAAAAAATTGAAATGACTGCCCTTTGAGATCCCAAGACATGGGATCTTGTTGATTGCCCTAAAAATTGTCTGATTGTTGGTCGTCGTTGGAACTAACCTGTCAAATATGAGCCACATGGTTCTTTTGAACGGATGAAGGCCCAACTGGTAGCAAAAAGCTACACTCAAACTTGTGCAGTTGACTACTTTGAAACTTTTACTCATGTGGCCCAACTCAATTCCATAAGAGTGCTTATCTCTATTGTTGTAAATAAAGATTGTCCCCTTTATCAACTTGATGTCAAAAATGCCTTCTTGTATGGTGACTTGCATGAGAAAGTTTACATGCAGCAACCACCTAATTTTGTTAGTCATGGGGAGTGTTCCAATGTATGCAGAATCAGGAAGGCGATATACGGCCTAAAACAAAGCCCACGAGCATGGTTTGATAGATTAAGCTAGATACTTTTCAAATTTCAATTTCGGTGCTCACAATCTGTTTTTATTAAAAAAACTAGCTCTAGGCTTGTTGTTCTTATTGTTTATGTGGACAATATCATTTTGTTTGGTGATGATTCTGAGATATTGCAGCCATGGAACAGGACTCCAACTTCAAGTTGACTTCGACAGGTGTGGACATGGAAGTCTGTGAAAATGTCGAGAACTTCAACAAAAATTAAGCTGAAAAATAGTCATTTTGTGATGATAATTACTAAATTTCATCAAATCTAACTAAAATTTACAATATATGTTTAGAAAAATGCATGATTACATATGGTCATCTTCGGACTATAGAGTTCTTCCATATATAATGTTTATGACAATAAACAAACTACATAAAAGTGGTGTAAATCTATGGTAGATCTAGTAGAGAGGGGGTCGATCTATTAATATTAATTTAGAATGATAAAAAACAACATCAAAACGCCTAACCTCAAGATCCAACAGTTTTTCTTCATCACTAAGCAAACTCCACAAAACATTAGAAGAATGTCGCCAACTTTGACGACTTCAACTGATGTAAAGGGCATTGTGGAATTTTTGAATGGAATTGGGCCAACTTTGTCTACATATGGAAAAATGTGGACAACTTTGACGAAATGTCGAGGATATTGTGGAATGAGGATGTTTGCGTGGATTCGACATCGCCATTTGTCGACATCGACAAAATCGACAAAATTTCACCCAATGTCGACGATATTTAGTACCATGATTCCAGCTACCAAAAGATATCTAGAACACTTTATAACTAAAGATCTTAGTAAACTCGGGTACTCCTTGGGAATTGAAGTGTCCATATCATCTTTTGGTGTCGGTCTTTCATAACACAGATATGTTCTAAACCTTCTGATAGAAGCAGGTATGCTTGGTACCAAATTTGACTCCTATGGACCCCAACACCAACTGGGATGATGAATCTTCACCTCTGTGCCCTAATAACCATCAATACAGATGAATCGTTGGTAAGCTTATCTATCTTACTGTTACTAGATTTGATATTAATGTTGTTGTTGTACTCGTCAGTAGGTATCTGGATAAACCTCGACAATGTCATTGAGATGTTGTTTGTCATATCCTTAAGTATCTGAAAGCTTCTCCAGGGAAATGATTACTATATCGTAGACATGAGCACTGCAAACTTACTGGGTATTTTGAATTTGATTATGCTGGCAGTAGATGTGATGGGAAATTTACATCAAGCTACTGTACTTTTGTTGGAGGCAATCTGGTGACATGGCACGATATAAAGCAGACTGCGGCTGCTCGATCTAGTACTGAGGCAGAATGCAGAGTTATGGCCCATACTGCTCGTGAACTGATGTGGGTCCAAGGACTCCTCAAAGAATTTGAAATCTCTAACTCTGACCATATTCTTATGCATTGTGATAATAAAGCCTCCATTTTTATTGCCAACAATCTCATGTTCCATGAGCGCACAAAACATATTGAGGTGGATTGCCACTTTGTTCGTGAATCTATTCTCTCTGGACGCATCTGCACTCCTACACTCCTGATCTACAGACCGAGGATCAAATTGCTGACATCTTCACCAAGATACTTCCCAACTCGCTCTGCTACACTGATGGACAAGCTGGCATGCTTGACATCTATGCTCCAGCTTGAGGGGGAGTATTAGTATATATGTTTTATGTTTTATTCTGTGCTTTAGACTTGTGTTGCCCTTAGCTTTTTTTATCCTATATTGCCTAATTCTATTTCTCACTTATTCTCTTATCCTATAAAAGAGAGTCCTTTCTGTTTGGTTTAGACACAACAAATAAAGGCTTTTCCATTCTATACACTTGGCTAGGGATTTAATTACAAGAAGAATGGGCATCTGAATAAGTGATTTTGATGCAGACAATACTGGGAGTTGATAGGAGAATTAGTTCTAGATATTGTACTTTTGTGGAGGCAACCTAGTTAATTGGACAACCAAGAAACAAAGCGTAGTTGCCAAATCTAGTGCAGAATATGAGCAGACATATTATTTGTGAGCTTGTGGATTAAATATCTCCTCTCCGACTTTGTCTTTCCTATCACATATGCTATCTTGATGTACTATGTAATCAAGCGGCTACCTACCTTGTAGCAATCCATTCCTTCATAAAAGGACAAAGCATATGGAAGTGGATTTCCACTTCCTTAGTGATGCAGTTATGACTAAGAAGATCACCATTTCCTTACTGCTTACTGAAGAGCAAACTACAAACTTCTTCACCAAGCCTCTCTCTGCAATAAGGAGTTCAAGATTTCTACAACAAGCTAGGCATGATTGACATCTATGTTTCAGCTTAAGGTGGAGTATTTAGATAGTTTAATTGTTTCTAAATTAATTGCTATCTAGTATTTATTCTACTTTCTAGTAATACCTGCCTAAGTGTATTCCATCCATTAGGGTTTTTTAATGCTTCCCTTGTTTCCCTTCTCATGTATATAGGAGAAGGGTTTGTCTAATAAGATAGAACAATGACAAATTCTTTTGACACCAGTTAAGGAAGAGTTTGTAGGAATATGCGTCGAGGTTCCAAAATCTATCACCTCATGAAGATTGCCACTATTTCTAAAGACAACAAAAAGGCAATCTAAGTTGTTTGTATAGAAGTGGAAATCTGTTAGGCAACTCTATAAGAATTTGGTCTAACTCAATTGAGGTTCTCCTAGTTCTCTTGAGACTCTCCCTGAGGAGCGACCATGGACAAGGGCAGATACTTTTACATATATAGATGAAATAGCAAAAACACTAAAGGCATTGATATGTCATAAATCTCAGGAAGGATCTTCTTCAGAAGACATATCATTGCCAATATATTTAGAGAAAGCCATCGTTCTTAAAACCAAACAGGGCTGGATAGTTCAACTAGTTGAACTATGAACCGGTGTTTGGAATAATTCTATGAACCCATAGACCCAAAAATGGCTTCAAACCGGCCTAAAATCGGTCAACTTACCTATAAAACCAGTCCTAATTTTCTCCAATCGTTTGGTTCTTGGCCATGTGTACACATTGACCAGCGGACATAGTTTTGTCTTGTGCCCACTTTCTCATTTGGTATTCTGCTCCCCAGCGGTTCTTCACTGTCTCTTCCTTCCATCTCCACCACCTCCTCACCCCATTCCTTCTCATGTTCTTCATCCTACTCCCCTTCTTCCCATCCTCCTCTTCATTGGATATGTATCGGATACCAATACTTTTTGCATACTCCAAGATACCTATCAGATACTTCTGAGCCGTATCTAGCAAATAGAAAATGAAAAGAAAAAAAATTAGCACCTAAGACATTGGCTCCTCTCAACACCCTCTTTACTAAGTAGCAGCTAGCAGCAAGGCCGATGCAGCTTCTCGACGTTAGCTACTCTTGCTAAATGCCATCTTTCTTCGTCTCTTTATTGTTTCTACCTCCTCCATTTTCTGGAATTTCTCTTTTCAAATGAATTTCTCTGCCTAATCATGAATTTTCGTTGGTTCTTTATGGCAAACCAGTTCATTCATCATTGCATGGTACTTGCCACTTGGGGATGCTTTCCCTTGTTGAGATGCACATTTTATGCACATTGATGTCCTCCACATTCTCTGAAAAGCTTCAATTATCGTTGGTTAATATGCGTCTTATTCTAGTGACAACATCCATTGTGGTTATTCTGGATTTCTATCTTGACTAAATCCATTTCATCTCCTTTAAATGTAAGCATTGCATCCTCAACATCTGGTCTTCTCAACCTTGTCTTCTTTACCATTGTTTTTCTAATTTGATCAATTTGTCTTACTCTCTTGTTGTTTGCATGCACTTGTATATAGATTCCTAAATACTTCTAGTGAATTGGTGTTGATATCATGTCCACTTTCAATTCAAAATGTACAATAAATATAATGTCACACTGTATCTGGCATTCTTGATCGTTTCCAGTGCTAAGAAATTGTTGCAATATACCTATAAAGTATAAACTCAGCAAGACTTTTAATAAACCCTTTGATCAATTTTCTTTAAGTTTTTGTGAATGAAATTGGATTGTTTTAGTTTTCATTTTTCATGAATATCTTACTTTTTTAATTAATTTTAAATTAAATACTAAAAAGTTGTACCATAATCGCATTCTATATTATCAAAATCGCAGTTCCCGCACCCGTACTCATAACGGTATCCATACATGTATTCGTATGCATGTTTCACAGCGCCCCGCCTATCCCCATGTAAAATTTTATAGCATAAAACGATGCATTTAGGCATAGAGAAAAATTCCATGGCTCTCCATTTTGGTTTCGAAACGAACACAATTGCATTTATCAAAATTTCCATCGAAATTTTCATAAATTTCCATTTCTACGTTATCAAAATGGCATCGAAATTGAATATCTTGTTCATCGATTCCACCTCTCCTCCATGTACCCCTTTTCTTCATGTTCCACCTATTGTTCCATGTGCGACTCTGCCTGCCCTCCTCTTCTTCCATGTCCTATTGTTCCTCTATTCCATGGCCTCCAGTTGTTTCCTTTCCTTCTCTTGTTCCCTATCCAGTGTTCCCTTTGCCCCTCTTCTCCATGTCCTCCTGCTACACTTTTGCCTCTTTCTCCTCTTCCTCTGTCACCCTCTTCCATGTCAATCTCTTCCACTGACTTCTCATGCTCTTCTTCCTCCTACTATACATCCTTCTCCTTTTCACCATCATCATGTTTTACTTCTTCTTGCACTCCTCATTCTTCTCTTGTGCCCCCTCTGCCTACCCTCCTCTGCTTCCATGTCATCCTATTGTTTCCTTTCCTCCTTTTCTTCCTATGCATTGTTCCCTTTGCTACTCTTCTTCCCTACCTCCTACTACACTTTTGCCTCTTTCTCCTCTTCCTCTGTCCTCTTCTATGTCAATCTCTTCCTATGACTCCTCCCCCTCCTCTTGCCTCTTCTTCTACAAACCGGTTGGATCAACATGTCAAACTTCCAGTTGACCAGTGAAGGGGAACTAATGCCCTCACCGGTTCAAACTTTGGTCTGGTTATGATAACCTTGAGAAAATATGATAAAAAACTAGTTTGTCGGAGGCGTACATACCATTAGATAGATCCAAGACAAAGTACAAAGGTAGATCACCTAAAAATAGGCACACAGTTAATGTACGTGTTTAGCTACAGTTTACTAACATCAAAAGAATGGTTATTAAGGCAGGCACCCCCATGGATGTCCTAAACCTTGGCGCACAAGGCTCAAATAAATATCCAAGTGGTAGGTTGGATTTGCGAGGTCGCCTAGGCAATCCGAGCAGACAACCAAAGCAAACTGCTGGTGCTGCAACTGGTGGTTGGAGCTCCTAGTGTAAAGAGATCAGTATGCCACCACCTCCTGTGTTTGTTCCATTTTGGTTTCACCTGTGTCTCCTCCTATGGCTTTTTTTGTTCTCCTTCATCGTCATATGTTTCCCCTTATGTTTTTTCTTTTTCTTTTTTCTTCTACATATCATATTATAATACTGGATATTTTTTCCTACCATGTTTCTTCTTCCTCTTGTTTCTTTTACTTTTTGTCTTTTCCATCATCCAGTGTTTTGAATATTGTACTGAGCGGACTAAAAAACCCCTAAAGTGGCTGTGGAGCGGATTGAAAAAAAAGTGGCCGCTTTTTCCCCGCTTTTTATTCTAAAAAACTGCTGTGAGCATGTATAATTAAGTACATTATATGGTCCAATTAGTATTGACTATAATATATTAAACTTGCATACATTAAATATTCTATGATATACCTAGTTCTAATTAAGAATGCATACTTTGTATGTAAGTTGCAATAAAAGGGAACTGCTGTAAGTATCCAAGTAAATTATATGTAACTATTATGTAATTTAGCATGCATACCTTTATTAAAAGTGTTGTTATAATGCATGACTAAATGATGATTTGCAAATGTAACAATATGTTTGTAAGGTATCTATGATAAGTCTATTGTTTACTGTTTAGCTATGAAAACATGTGATACAAAATTGTTGTTGTATCATTTATATACACTTATTATTTTATAGGTGTAGGATGTTTTATTTATGACAAGTATATTGTTAATTATATCCTATAGCTATAATCATTGTTTTATAGTTATGTTATAAGGGATTTGGGCTTTTTATATTGTTGTGTACTATGTTTACATATGTAGAATAGTTCCAAAAAAATAGCATTTGTATGCATGTATGTAATTTGCAGAAAAGTTTATAAGAAATTAAAATCCACTTTTTTAAAAAATGCCCACTCAATCTCCCGCATGAAGATTAATTGGCTACAAGATCGAGTCGCACGCTTCCTGCTTTGCGCTTTTGAAAACATTGCCACCATCTTTCACGTCTTCTACTACTATTGTTCAGTTGTTTCTTTTTTTTTCTCTCTTCCTCCTGTAATTTCTTATTTTTTACTTCCTCCTACATATCCTAATCCTTTCCATTTTCTTTTGATTCGTCCTATTGTTGTTTCTATAATGACATTTATTGCTTCTTTTTCTTTTTTTTCTTCTTCCACCTACATCTCCATCCTCATGGCTCCAATTTCCTTAAATTTTGGTCTTCTTCCATCCATAGTAACAAAAGTCTCTGATTCTAAAACAAATGGGTGATTTTTCGCGATTTTATAGGCTCCCAAATGTTCATCACAATTAATTCGTCAGTTGCCGATAGTTCACGACTTTTCATGATCTTTCCCTCTTTTTCGTGATTTATATGACTTTTCACGATTCTTCATGACTTTTCACAATTTTTCGCTTTTTTCTCTTTTAAGTCGCTTGCTCTTTTTTTACCAAACCATATACACAAAACTCCTGATATACACTAAACCCCAAACCCCCACGCTTTCGACACTCCATTGTTATTGCTCAACTCTGCTAACTTTTTCCTACTTATTCACTCAATAAAATTGTAAGTGTTGTGACCTTAATAGTTACATGTATCTAACATGCATATATATATATATATATATATATATATATATATGAATATGTGTACATATATATGTATATTTGTAGATCTATATAGTAGCGATTATTTCTGAATGGTTGACCGAACTTTGACCAAAATCTATCAATTTTTTCACAAATTTCTCCGAATTCCGATATTTACCAGCCAGCCAAAAATTTGTCGAATCTCGGTTTGTCAATATGCTTCCGCCAACTTTTGTTGTTTCTTTATTTTGCCTTTCGTATTCCATCTACATCTATTCTTCCTCATGTTTTAGTATCTTCTTTCTTTTTTCTGTTTTCTCTATGTGAAAGAATATTGTATTGAACTGATTCGATGAACAAAAGAGGTCATCGGCGGTGCATGGATAGGCAGCAGCGAATGCGGCATGGCCGGTGCTTCTTCTTGTGCATGTCTGGTGCTCGAGCGGGACGTGGCGGCAACGGGAGTGAATAAAGGAGTGATGCAGATAGACGGGAAGGATAGCGTCGGTGTGCGGAAAGAAAATTGGATTGTTAAGAAAGGAGAATAGATACGACCATGGAGGCCGGGATATGCCTGGCAGGCAGCCGGCCTAAGCCATGGCAATGGCGGCGGCCGCCCACAGGCGGAGGCGCCCCCTCTGTTGCTCTCTCGCCGAGAGAGAGGTGGCGGCTAGGGTTGCGTGCGCGCCAGAGAGGAGAGGGAAGAGGGGCGGTGGCTATGTTAGGGTTCCCTAGGAGCGAACGTACTCTGATACCATGTGAAAGAATATGGTATTGAACTAATTCGATGAATAAAAGAGGTACAACCATGTCCTATATATAGGAGCAAGGGAGAAACCCTGAGACTTGTGTCCCAAGTATGCTAAACGGGCCGAGACACTAAAGGCCCACTAACTAATTAACCTATTAACTAAATAGGCTAATATATATTCTTTAACACTCTAAGATCTCCTATTCCAAATTCAATTTATGTCATATTTTTTTTCTTCATACTTCCCCCTACCACATTATGTTTTTTATCTATTTTCTCAAATTTTCCCCCTAATATTATTAACAATACATATAATTATAAAATGCATACTTTAATGTAGATACATAACAGAAGAAAAAAAAAGGCCAGGAACTACGTGCCCCCCCCGGGCCAGCATAGTCACAAATCTGGTATTCAGGATATACGTTCGGTTGAGTTTAAAAATTCAGAATTCGGCAATTATGTGGGAAATTTGGGTAAAACGCGGTGAACGTACGGTAAAGATACGGTCACCGATTCGTGAAAAAGTCAGGAGAAAATTGGAGGATACATACATATGTTGCATACACATATATGTATATATATGTTTTGCACATATATACGTAAATATATATTGCATGCATATATCTATAACTATTACATATACATATACATATACTACATACATACATACACACACATATATATGCACTCAAACTAAGTTAAAGTCCTAATCAATATCATACACGTAAAAAACGTATAAAATGGGGAAAAACAATAAACGTGAATGATTCACAAATAATACGGGAATCAAATGTAATATTCGGGAATTGGGATTTATTCGGCCGTTTCATACGTCTAGGCAAAAAATCCCGTTTAAAATGTGAAATTTTCATAAAGTCAAGAGTATATTGGAGTATATTGTTACTATGAGGGCCAGGGTCAACCCCGTTGGTTAGTTGCCTTGAAAAAATAAGAACACATATGCAGCACATTTGCAGAAGAGACAGATATATGAGACGTTCAGTCGACTCCCTCCCCTTAACCCCCCTCCCCTAACCCCTACTAGTAAGCAGAAAAGGGAGGAAGAATCAGATTAAAACAAAAAGACCAAGATTGAAAATGTGGTCTTAGGATTGCACATCTTTACGATGTTAATCTATGGGAAGGTCGTCTCCATTTATTTTAAATTAATGCACTTTATGAAGGAGCAGTGAGCATGATATTATATATGGCTATCAGTACATTCATTTGTTTGGTTTTCACATGTTGAGTTGCAGTTTTTAATAATTCAGTAGTACAGACATTTTTCATACCATAATATTATCAATCAACTCATTTCAGTTACTAGCATTAAGATGACCCTCTGAGTCATGCCTTGAGTTTGTTCAAGGTGGCAAGAGCTGAAAACAGTTACCTGTGTTAAACCTAGAAGAATATATGTTTCAGCCAAGATAGGAAAGAAATACATATGAGTAGTAACGTGAAATATATACCATCGACATTCATACGGAGTAGAAACAGCGAATGGTGAATTACACAGAATTTTATTGGTGATGTATCTGAGGCAAAGCAACTTTAAAAAGTGGTAGGTAAGTGATACCTGTGTCTTACATCCCAACCACCAGGTAAGAATCGAGGACAGACAGAATCAACAAAGACTTGCCTCCACCTTTGGCAGAATTCTAATATACCAGCCTCCCCTTGCTCTGTGAGTATATGCTCCACTACTTGTTTCCCATGAGGCCCGTGTCCTAACAATGATAGCTTTTTGGCATATTTATCAGACATACTTGTGTTTGCCGAGTAAGAGACAACACTTCCATCAATCAGACCATTATCATCAGAAACATCGACACACACTCTCTGGTTCAGAGTTTCTAACTGATTAGAGCTTGTACTTGCATTGATTTCTTCACTAGCAGGAACATGTTCAGTTTTAGAAAGGTGGCGCCTTGTATTATCTGATACCCTTTCATACGAGTTTTGTGAAAAACTGTCCTTGGCAGATGTAACTGTACTATATTCAACGGTTTCTGTAGTGTGACTATTCTGTGTGTGTACCATACTTTCATTGGCATCAATTGCATTGTCATTGACAACCATATTAGAGTCAGATGATGGATGAAAATCCGAATTAATATAAGTGGACATGCTTTCAATGTCATTATGTTCAGTAACCTGAGCAACATATTGGAACTCACAGCTGTTACCGGTGGAATCGTCAAGAATAGTACTGGGCAAACCAACATGAGGCTCAAAAGTTCCTTCCACGGTAGAGTTAATTTGACAAAGTGTGCCCACTTCTTTACACGATTTAAATGGCATTCCTCTTTTCTTTTCTAGTTTTCTTCGCTCCAGAGGACTCATACCAACCAGTAAAGCTGTTTCAAGATCAGCCTCTGTTATTTCCCTTCCACCAAAATATGCCTTGACAATCTGCAAAAAAAGAACAATATATATAGATATACACAAAAACACACCAAAATCAATAAGAGTACATTTTCACTCTGGCAAAAGTTAATATGCAAAGACATCATTTAAATATTTCTCATTCAGAAAAGTGCATAAAAGGAAAACAATTAAAGAACAGCTACAGCTATCCTGCAACTTGCAGCAACAATGGCTAGTGTGGGAGGATAGATGTTATTGGGCCTTCATGGGCCAACTAGTATAACCTATCTAACTATGTTGTACCTACGTTACACCATACCATGCATCACTCCTATATAAGGAGCAACAGTGTATCCTAACAACGACAAGTGAAAACCACTTGCTAATTCATATAGTATCAGAGCAACAGTTTCTCTTTAAAACATAATCCCTCCCCATAACCCTATTCTAGTCATTGCCACCTTCCCTTTCTTTCTCATATCTTCTCTCCCCTTCATGGCATCGTTCAGGTAAGTCGAAAGCCCCTTCTCCCTGTCCACTCTCTGTTCCTAGCAGAAGAGACTGGTAGAGGGGACAGTCAGCCCCGCCGCCACAGGAGCAAGCCGCAACCAAGGCCGCCCGCCTCCAACTGCAAGAGCAGGAGAGGGATCAGTTGCCATTGGCACCATTGCCTTCTCTCTCGCGGAGAGGAAGGACACGATTAGGACAACAAGGGTCATTGCTGCTACCTCCGCCCTACCCTCTATCCTTCCCTCCCTTCCCCTCCATTGTTGTTGTGACCTCTGCTGCCAACGAAGAGGGTTGTCTCTGCCCCTTTGGGCAGCTCCGTTAAGTGACACAATAAACAAGGGAGTCACCTCTTCTTCCCCTCCCTCCCAGCTTAGCAAGGGCTCTTCCCAGCGGCTATCACTCTAAAAAGGAGGGATTTTTAATCTCATTCTTCTCTGTGAGAGACTTATTCAAGCCTAAGGACCAAGTTGATTAGTAAATTCCCCTCTTTCTTCCCCATGAACTTCCCCTAATGCATGGGTGAGTGTTCTCTCTTATTAGGGTATATATATGTTCCTATCACAATGTTTCACTCACGTAATAATGCTAAAAGCTATCGTGCATCATTCCGGTAGTTTCTGCTGTTAGTGTGTCATTCAGGCATTTTTTGTTCTTGTCATGAGCTACTCCAGTACTATCGTGCATCACTCTAGTATTTCATCTATGACGATATTTGCTAAAGAGGAGGTTCAAACCTTCATTTACAATGATTATGCTCCTACATATGTGAATCAACTCAATAGTTAAAATTATTTATTATGGATGAATACCCGTCTCACCAAATGTGAATCTTAACGTAAATTGTAGCTCATCAGAAAACCATCTGAGCATACCCAGAATGGAAGTGGAGGTTTAGAATTGGCTATAGAACAATATGGAGCCCCAATTGCCATCAAATTTATGTTTTAAATACTATGAAAGAGATGATGTCAAAAGTCACCACACACTGGAAAAGAAGTGAAGAATGCCCAATGCGTTAACAACATTTTGGATAGACTGTTTTGCGAACACCAAGGCTACAAGCATTTGATGCATGCTAGGAATCTTATCTTCAGTATCACATCCACTTAATTTCTTTCAGCCTAAATCCGTTGAAGCTCAGATTAAAAAATGCTCGGGGTACCACCAAGTTTCTCAATAGCTTAAACCCATGATACACTCTTGTTCAGAAGATGGCTTTGTGAAATATTTGATAAGAGGAATCCCCCTCCTTTATATAGGAGAAGGGGAAGCGTACAGACTTTAGACTAAACCCTAATGGGCCAAGACACACTTGGGCCCATATACAATTAGACTCAAATTACTTGAATCACAAAATTAACCAGACTCTCTAATAGTAGAATTATCCCGGCGGCAAAAAAAAAATTTCCTCTCTTGAAGAAGTATATGCTAGAATTCTTCAATCTGATTCTTCATTTACGGTTCAAACAATACCTATGTCAGATTCTCAAATGGCCACAGTTGCTTCAGCATGGGGACGTGGTTGTTGTCGTAGACCGCAATCCAAGTGCACTTTCTATAACTGGGTGGGGCATATTGTCAACCGGTGCTCTCAAAAAAACATCTATCCCTATGGTCAAGGCCGTAGAATATAGCACTACTCATGTTTCCCAAACTTTTGAGTTTTGACACATCTTCTCATGTTACAATTTCCTCAATTGAGAATGAACAATTTATTTGCAACTCTCACACCACTCAAGGATTGCCTGGTGATTTCCCAAGTGCAAAGCAAGCTGCTTAAGCCCATGTAATCTCCAATAAGGGTAGCATAGAAGCTTCTATGTTGGCAACTATCTCTTCTTGGATTGTGGATTCTAGAGCCACTCAACAAATGACCGGTATGCACCACCTCTATTCCACCTTAGATCCACATGTTATCCATCCAAGGGTCACTTTTGTTGATGGGTCCAACCAAATTATCAAGTAATGGTGCACAACTCTACATTTCTTCTTTAAAATTAGCATCCATCCACTATGTTCCAGGTTTTCCTTTTGACCTTATGTTTTGATCTAAAGCTTGTTCCTTTTTCCAACTGTTTTATAACTATTGGCCACTAATAACTTCATCGTTTAGGATTCTCAACATGACATAACACAACTACTAGCTCGGGTTCTAGTTTGGTGATTTTTACTACTTCTCTGTTAATTATTTATGTTCTACCTTATTGACTTGCTCTCCTCTTCAGCTGCACTAGAGTTATGACCACCCCTCATTGGAGAAACTTCAATGGCCTTTGTCCTTATCATCCATTCCCCGTATTTCCAGTAATTTGTCATTTAGCAAAAATCATAGGGATTCCTATTCCTAGTAGCACTTGGCTCCAATCCTCTATGAATTTTGATTTAGTGTTCAATCATATATGTGTGGACTTTTTTGAACTCAGCCAAAATGGGTATTGTAACTTCATTCCTTTTGTGGATGATTTCTCCCACATGGCTTGGTTGTATTTACTTAAAACTTGTGATTAGGCTTTGCATGTGCTTAAAACCTTTACAAGATGATTTTAACCGAATTCAATGTTAATATTAAAGCAATACGCACCGAGAATGTCCTCGAATGTGTGTCAACGGCCTTCACTTTTTTCCAAAGCACTACATTGCTCCACCAATGGTCTTGTACACACACTACACAACAAAATTGAGTGGTCGAGCACAAAAACTAACACTTGTTGAACATTAATAGAGTTCTCACGCTTCTAGATCATCTACCAAAATGCTTATGGTCTGAAGTTATCCTTACTGCATGCTACCTAATTAGCCGGTAGCCCTCCTCCGTCCTTAAGGGAGTCAATTATTCTCTTGTTCATCCTAATTAGATGAGTTTTCATCTTCCTCTCAATGTTTTTGGGCCTACAGCCTTTGTAAACAATTTTGACCCAAAGGCTGATAAACTCCGGAGAAAGAGAAATAAAGATTGTCTTCCTCGGTTACTCCCTCTTCTAGAAAGGTTATAAATGTTTGTACGCTGAAACCAAACGGATGTATATTTTGATGATGAAATCCTCCATGAATCTAAGGGGTTGTTTGGGTCCATTCATTATAAGCTTCGGTAGTTACTTATAAAAAAGGAACAGAGTACGTACACAGATTAACGACTGGTATGTGACTCATGTATTCTGTTTGACAGTTATCCATATACATGTGACAATTAAAATCACGCCATGTTTTGAGCAAGAAATGAGGTGACCAATATTGACGTCGTGTCGACAACTTCGAAATAGGTATTTACCGGTATACTGACAAAATATTGACAAATGCAATCTTGGTTGTTTCGACGCCAAAATGAATGCATTAATTTATGAAATTTTACATTTGTAAACTCTACACATAAATGCATCATTTTATGCAATAAAATTCTATATCGGGTGTGGGGGGTTCATCATGTGGGAGGTAAGGAATCTGTCATGTTTCGTTGGAATTTCGATGAAGGATTTGGATGACAAAATGTAGGAATTAAAACGTGAAATTTTACTAGCACAATCCACAAACTTAAATACACATAATTATGCAATAATATACAATTTATAACATATTTACTTACCAACTCACATCAGTTGTATGTTGAATGTCGTGTTGGTTTTCCATACAGTAATGAGTTAATATGGGTGAGATATTGCGGCCATGACATGTACATCTTATAAGCGTGGTTGTATGCAGTCATGTGCTCCTCATACACATCATCATTGGCAAATTGTATCATCCCAAGCTTTGGAAAATGCTCTTCTAAACCTTTGAGATATTTTTTCTTGCTTTCAGATAGAGTTGGGGGAACTCGAGAAGGTTGATGAGCTTGAGGAATAGGCTGAATACTTGTAGGCAGAGCCACAGAAAGTATTGGGACCGGGGAAATAAGAACAACTGAACGACAACTACACCATTTTTTCCCACTATCCTTAGAGAATGCAAGGGAGTTGTACTGATAACTTACATGTGGGCCTGAGACATTTGCAGTATATGTATATCCAATATGATGTTCTACTTCTACTTCTGGTTGTGACGGTGGCTGATCTTGATATCCAGAATACCCATACACATATTGAGAAAGGGATGAGTAGAGTTGTGCATGTGTTTGCCCAAATAGCATATCGCCAAAGCCTAATGTTGAATGATCATGTTGAGAATGAGAATCATAAATGCTCATGTTCCCAAATGAATAAGCAATATCAGAATAATAATCATTGTTGTAGTCATGGAGCTCATAGTTGTAGCCTCTAGTGGTAATGCATTGTTGTAGTCTTTGCCAGTTCGAGGTTTCCTTCTTTGAAAAGTTTGTTCAACATTGGGATATTCTTTTTCTATTGGAGGAGGATGGGGTGCAGCCCTAGTAACATAAGGACGATCATCATTCTCAGGATCAACAGTAGAGGATATTCTGGAGAGGGCTCACCGCAGCCTCTATTGCCACCATCATCATCAGACTTGGATCTGGAGTTGGACCCAGATGTAGTTTTTGAAGAAGAAGAATTTGTGCGACCCAACTATTCTTCCACTACTGTATTGGATTCCGTATCAATATTTTGATGCTCAGGCTTAGGCTGAAATCTTTCAGGTGGGGTTTGATCAACATTCATATCAGGCTTATCGGCATCTTCTTCAAACTGCTCTTCTATGTATGGATCTGGACGACCATCTAGATTATCAAGAATGGGACAACATATCTCATTCATCCATTCCTCTAAAGGATCTTCTGAATCATCAGCTCATTTTTCTCCTCTGCACCTGGATGGGTTGAATGTGTATGTGGTGTCAATGGGATCGTGGACAACAGCAAAATCCACTTCCTTATTGTTGGCATCTCGTATTGCTCTAGCCCTTAACCGCAAGTTGTAGTGAATATAGACGATCTCTCATGTTTGCCCCCAACCTGTTCCTTCTCTTTGAGTGTATTTATTTGAAAGTGCTCCAATTTCTTTCATGCGCCCCTACAAATGTTGTTTGAAGAAGGATGCGAACAGCCACTTTTCTTCGATGGGAGGCACACACTCCATTCCAAACCCACCACCATGGTTTAAAATTTCGGTCGAAATTGCGAAATTTCGGTTTCGACCACTACCAGACATCGAAATGGACCGGTCTAAATAGCTGAAATTTCAATTTTTTTATTGCATTATAATTTTTTTTTAATCTTAAAAATCCTAAATAAATGTGGGGGACCCCCTTGAGTTAATTCAATCCAAAATATAAGATCTAACATGTTACTACATAAGAATATATGTATGTATACATTGCATCATCAAAATCCTGATCGAAACAATTTTGTGTATTTTCACTAAAAAATGTAGGAGCCCCCTACCCTATACCAACATATGATATTATTGTATAATTAGGTGTATTTATGTATATAGATCATCATGGTAAAAAATTATGACTTAATTCCTTTATTTGGTCATCGAAAACGTCATAATTTGCATCAAAATCTTGTGTCGAAAAAGCGTAAAATATCGAAATTTCAGTCGAAATTTCGATAAATTTCTGTTTCTGGACCAACCGAAACGTCATCAAAATCGACATTTTAAACATGGCCCACCACTCACATGAATAACCCACTTTTCTTTTAATACACCATCTCTATGTAGGATCTCAAGGCAAAGGAGACAAATGGTGGGAGATATGAAGGTGGGGATGGTATGTACACGGAAAAACTTCAATAACTTCTCATGGTAATGCACGTATTGCTCAATCCATAGTTTTAAAAAGTGGTATGCGTTATGCGTGCGGAGAGGTCACCTTATAGAGTATAAGCGCTATACGGGAGAATATGCGGGAGTATTATGCGTTTTTGCATTTTTTTAATAAATTAAGTATATATAGCATATAAATATATATTAAGCATAAAAATTATATATTTTATTTGTAATACAAAAACTTATGTATATTTATAAGTGTTTCGACACAAATATAGATGTATAATATATTTAATTATTCATATATGTGTACACATAAATAGCATATGTAAAATATGTATGTGTATTATATGTAGATATATACATATTGACATGTAAATGAATATACAATATATGCATATATGTTGAACTACGTACGTATATGCTAATATATATCAGATATTCCTGTCCATATATACTAAAATGCAATACATAAAATAGAATACACATTTGATATTTAATAATGTTTGTGTACTATATGTAAGCATCTTATTGATATACATATATCACTCTACAATATAGATAGATATTGAAAGATATTAATACTTATACATATAACACATATGTACATGTGGGTGTGTGGGTAAATTAGTAGTTTAAATCAAATTGAAACAAATTAAGTTGAAAAAAAAGTCTGCAGAACTTTTAATAAAAAAAGGGCCGCATATACCCCGCTTATGCCCCGCACAGGACCGCATATGCGGCCATGACCGCATATTGGGCCGCATATGCATATACGGCCTGGCAAGAGGGGTGCACCGCATAAGCGGCCGCATATGCCCCGCATAAATCTGCTTTTTAAAACACCGACTCAATCCACCATATCATCAATGGCATTTAAGCATTAATCATCCATCTACTGTAAAGTTGAAGTCTCTATTTCCCAATCTTGTTTTGAAGTTTTTTTCAATGGCAGTCGTGCCAACTTGGCAAATATCATCACTCAATGTTTCTTTTTAAGAATTGATAGAAGTAGTCCCAATTTTTTTCACTTAGTTCATACAAACATTTTGAAGAGATTTTGAATCTTTACATCTTGATCAAAGTATGACCTATAACAGAGCTTATTGGAAAAGGATCCATGTAGCCGACCCCGACATGGTTGGGATTGAGGCTTAGATGAGGATGATGAGTTCATTCAAACATTTGGGGACCATATCATAATGTTAATCGTACTAGTGTACAGTGTTTGATTGAATAAATCAAAAAATCAATTTTCTGCTAGTCCCAAATTTGTTCGCATTGATAATGCTTTTGAATATGTGCAACATAGTTTTCAAAATATTTGTTCTTCAAAAGGAATCAACCATCAAACTTAATAGACATATAGTCTAAAGTAATGGATGCTCTTAATCTTGGGTTGACACCATCCTCATAGCAAATGCTAGATTAATTGAATGCATCATTTTGATTTGTTTGTAAGGGTTAGGGTGCACAATGTGTGTACCCCGAATATTTATAAAGAGAACAATTACATAAAGGTCCTCATAAAATAGGAAAACAACAAGAGAATATAAAGAACTTAAATAAAAACACTAATTAACACATCATATCTATTGCATACAAAATTCCTTACCACGTGTATCCCCATGAATAGATTTATTTTTTACCACCAATTGTCTTTTGGTTAGATGTTTTTGCTGGTATTGACCCAGATTTGGACGTTCAAGTGGAATTTGGAGCATTCCAAAAAGTTAGGGATCCAACTACAAAGAGACAGGCAGCTTGATACAATATTGCTCTTACCTATATTTTCTACTTTAGGTGGCTGGTAAATTTGGAATCAATGTTTTTTTATTTGATTCCTATTTTGTTCACAATCACCCTCCTCGCCAAGATATATAATCGCCGAGAGCTTTCGTTGTTGTGTTCTTGGTTACTCCTACATTCATAAAGGGTACAAGCAGGGTTATCAAAATTGAACCAAACCGGCCAGAGTACAATCGGTTGAACCGTGAACCAGTGTCTATACCGGTTCAGTTTGGCCCAAAACCCGGAAATCCCTTTGAACCGTTCAAGAACTGGTAAGCCGGTCGTTCGAACCGGTGAATTGGTGAACCTCTTCGGTTTTACTGAACCGCCCGAGTCCGACTGATCAGTGATTGTATTGTTGCAGATACATGCTACCCTCGTCCCTTTTCCCCTATTCTTTCTCTTCCTTATCTACCTCCTTATCTTCCTATCATTTCAATAGTTTGCTGCAAACATTTGCTTCTGTTACTGTTTTTACTTGTTGCTGCCTTTTTTGTGTATGGATCCTCTTGGAATTGCTTAGGTGCCTCTGTATTTCTTCATATATTCCCCTAGTAATGTTACCATATAGCTAAAATATTTTACCTACCTTTTCTCATTCTTTGATGTACTCCTACCATCCTGCCGGGTTAGTGACTATACAAATCCCTAGTGACTATAGATGCATGGTAGTTCTCTGATCTTACATTAGCAGGTTGTTTGTATGGTGGAGGTTCATTATGAAATAACATGTCATTGACAACTTGTGACTCGAAACTATTTTTCCTAACCTTAGGATTTATTGCCATGCTCAATCTGAATGTTATATTGGGATCTTTGAGTTTGAGTCTTGCTTGACGACAAGCTATTTATAAGATTGGGGTGCTTGATAACACTCAAATTTAGACAATATTACTATGTGTTTTACCTTAACTTTTTTACCTTTATTGGCCGTGATATGCCTTTAATTGTTTAATTCTTAGTCTTTTCGTTATTTGTCCTTTTTTTAGTTTAAATGCTTAATTAATGTATTTCTGACTTGCAGACAAAGGAAATAAGCCAAGAATTTTACATTGTTCGAAAGGCTTGGAAACTCAATAATATGTGTGACCGAAACCCAAATGCGTAAAGAAAAGAAATATGAGGAGGCAAGAGACTTGACTAAATTATGGGGCAATGTATTAATTGCTGAACTGAAAAGGCAATGACACCATAGAATTAAATGTCCGATTTCGATGCCGTGTCCGATGGCCCAGAAACAGAAATTTTTCGAAATTTCGCACGAAATTTCGATATTTACGGCCCTAACGATTTCGACGACCAAATAAGCGAATTAAATCATGAAAATTTACCAGGATGACCTAAACGCCAAGATCTACTCAAATATGCAATAATATTTCATATTGGATATTGGGGGGGGGGGGTCTCCCACATTTGTAAGTGAAGGAAGCTGAATAATTTCGACAGAATTTCGATGGCAATTTCGATGACAAAATGAAGGAATTAAACTATGAATTTTTGCATACACAATGTCTTGACATAGATACACTAGATTATATGATAAATTTATATGTTTAGAGGTTAGGGTGGGATCCATGTCTTGATGAGTGAGTGCACAAATGGACAGAAATGACAAATTCTGTTAGACAGTTAGACTGTTACAAACTTGCAAACTTCAAGTTAAAACAACTACACTACTAGACTAGAGTACTACAAAGTACAAAGTACCGTTACCAACTTACATATTACAACTTATAATATATAAAACAAATTATAAACTAACAAACTTACACATTACGATGTTCCATAAGTCTTACAAAGTAGGACTAAGAGACCAACAGTCCTAGTTGAAGCTTG
Source organism: Alisma plantago-aquatica (assembly GCA_963693085.1). NCBI lineage: Eukaryota > Viridiplantae > Streptophyta > Magnoliopsida > Alismatales > Alismataceae > Alisma > Alisma plantago-aquatica. The sequence goes on from OY856411.1 coordinate 572,865,848, forward strand.
AGTGTCGTGGTGGTTGTTGTCCTCCTCGTTGTTGACCATACATATGCTCATTGATACTATCAACATATGTTGCCCAACTCATATCATTTCTATACACGCGGTTATATGTCTCAACATGCTCTTGGTAGATCTCGTCAGACACAAACTGCATCATCCCATGTTTTGGGAAAAATTCCTCAAGTGCTTTTGCTTGATCAATAGATGGTTGTGAAGCAACTGGAGCTGGAGGAGCAACAGCTAATGGAGGAACATACAAAACTTCACGGTATCCTTGCCAAGTTTGCCCACCATCATTAGATTCCATATGAACATGTTCTCCAGTGTAAGAATAACCTTGCATGAGTGGGTCATTGTATCCTCCATACATATAGCCTGGTTGTACTTGTATACCTCTAGAAGAAGAAGAATAATCATCACCATAATTATAAGTCCCATGACTCCCACCATAACCATAGCCATAGTTATAGGGATCTTGTTGTGGTGGTTGTGCGACTGCAGGTTGTGTTTGTGGTGCATGAGGGTACCCAAATAAAGAATCAGCAATAGAAGATGAATCCCTGTCTGAAATACTCATGCTCCCAACTGATTCAGCCAAATTAGAAATACAATCACTTTGGTATTGGGGAGCTGGAAGAATAGCTAGAGGTGGTGGTGACGGTGTTGGACCTTCTGGTGTGCCAATATATTCTTTTGTACCTCTAGTTTTTCTTCTTTGGAATGTACTATCAACAAATGGAATTTGAGTTTCAGCAGGTGCAACTTCAGCCCTAGGGGCAGAGATATAAGGTCGATCATCATTGTCATTCTCAAATCCTGCCCACTCTTCATTATTATCATTACCTTCTTGGTCATCACCATCACCATCATCATCATCATCAGGTGCATCATCATCATCATCACCACCACCATCAGATTCGGAAGAGTGGCTACTAGAACGAGTTCCACCTTCTTCAACTGCCTGTGCAATATCCATCTCATCTTGAATGTGTTGTTCTTCTTCTTCAAATCTTTGTACAGGGCTGCAGTCTCTTGTAGCTGTCTCTTCTTCTGCTCTAGTGCTAGGCATGAATGTTGCTTCAACAGTGGGATCCGGCCTGCCATCATTTCTATCTAAAACTGGGGCACCACCAATATTAGTCATCCATTGTTGCAATGGATTATCCTCTGGATCAATATTCTCATTACCACCACCATAGGTAAAAGCAATATCAAGTGGATCATGGATGACAGAGAGGTCCACTTCTCTAAATTCGGGCTCTCTAAGATCTTTTGCCCTCAACCTCATGTTATAGTGAACGTATACCAAGTCATTTAGACGTTGTGCACCAAGTCTGTTTCGTCTTTTGCTATGAATGAGGTTGAATGTGGACCAATTTCTTTCGCAACCACCTGCAGCAGCTGTTTGTGATAGAATTCTCACAGCAATTCGACGTAGTTCTTCACAACCTGTGCCATGCCATGACCACCACTCACATGGAACAGCTTTTTCTCTGTCAGCAATAGCGCTTGGATGTGCAAAGCATCCAATGGCTTCTCTGAACTGCCTCAACTGCAAATTAACATGACAACATTGATAAGGTCAAGGGCAATAAAATCTGATTTTTTTCTCAATAATTAGTAAATAGAGAGTTCCAGACTATATGTATTACCTGGTCCATAATAGTCACCCTCTCTTCAGATGTGGTGACAAGTTTCTCCACAACTTCTTTAATAGCTGCCATGAAGTCGCTCTTGAACCCTAACTTGTATTTGTATTGGAATCTAGGGTTCAAGTAATGAGCTACAAGAAATAGAAATGGCTATATATAAAATTGTCTTGCATTGAATGTGTCATTAGTTATCAAGATATAGAAATGTATATAATTATTGAATAAGTATAAGTTATGCTCACCAGCTTTGTGCATAGGGTGCAAAAGCATTTTCTCCCACCGCTTCCTTATAATTTTCTTGTATTGGGAACTTCCTCTTGGAACAATTTTTGATATTGAATCTGTCATCAGGGTCATTGCTTCATACAAGTAGGGAATGGTTGGTGACTTATCTCCATCCACCAACCTGAGCACCTTCACTATTGGTTCCATGATTCTAAGAATTTTATTAACCCTCTCCCAGAAGCTCCTACTGTTCACAATGTCTTCTATCTTGCCCCCAGCGGCTGTCTTACTTTCCTTCATTGAACTCCATTCAACTCCGGAAAATAATTTTCTCAACCCATCTCTCTTTGACTTCAGACTTTGCAACGCCAAAAAATTGGTAGCAAAACGGGTGACTCCTGGTCGCACCAAGTCACCACCACAATACTCCTTCCTCCTCATAGCAGCTAAAAGAAATGAGCGATTGTATATGAAGCTTGTGATTGTCCTGGCTTCAATGATCAAATTTTTCACATGCGGCAACCCACCTACATTTGAACAAAACAGAGTATGAAATCAAATAATGACACTATAAGTCATTTGGAATTGGAAATTGGAATACAAGGAGTCAAACATATATCATATATGACTCACCTATATCTTTCAGAATCAAATCAATGCAGTGAGCTGCACAAGGAGTCCAATAGAGTGGAAACTTATCCATCAAAGACTTTCCAGCTTTCTTGAAATTGGCTCCATTATCAGTTACAATTTGAACCACATTTTCCACACCAACTTCTTTGATATACCTCTTCATCAATTAAGATATGAATGTAGCAGTCCGAACCTCAGCGGAAGCATCTACAGATCCAAGGAAAATGGTGGATCCATTACAGTAGGCAAGAAAGTTGATGATCTGTTTTCTAGTTCCAGATGTCCAACCATCAGCCATTAATGTCACACCATAAGTCTCCCACCTACAAGTACAACAAACAAAAAGTAGATGTAGAGTTAAAACCTCATAGTCTTGAAGACTTCAACAATCAAGAATGGAAGGGACAATAATGAAATAAGCTTAGTTACCTTTGTTTCTTATCCTCAATCCATTTTTGGATCTCCAATTTTTGTTCAGGAAGGTAGACATTCATAAGCTCATATGCAGTGGGGGCTTTAACACCCGGTCCAGCCTCCCCTGCAGTTCTCAAGAGGTGTTGTAAGTATGGCTCAGTAGCCACGTGTGCTGGGATCCCATGGGCAAAGAAGAATTTGCCAACTGCTTTGCCAACCTTATTCTTTGCACCAGAAAACATAGATTTCAACTTCTGTTGTACTGGTTTTGACCTTCTCATACCTGGCTCGTCTACATCTACACCCAACCTACCTCTTGTTGTGCTGTGAGATCTGAATAGGCTATCAATTGTCCCTTTCTTTCTTTTCACATGGGCAGGCGTATCAGTATCATCTCCTAAGTCAACCGTGGGGATGGATGTTCTTCCTGAACGGTAACCAGCCGCATGACGTGCACCACTGCCTCCACCATGCTCAAAAACAGATGGGCCAATGCCCCTCCTATATGAATCATGTTGTTCTCTCTCCCATGCTTGTCTTTTGGAATCTCTAAGCGCTCTGCGATACATGCGACGTTGTTGGGAGGTGATATAACCTTCAGGATAATCTACATCTGAGTCGGACTCGGCAGAAGAACCTCCTCTCCCATAGTCAAAGAGGGCATCAACCGCGAGTTGGTCAAGTTCTTGTTGATGTTGACGAATGTTTCTCTTCTGACTCATCATTTCCCTGAAGTCGTCTCTCACTCCTTGAGGACATTGCTTGCACATTGCCACGTTCCTGTCACCGCCAACAATGTGGGATTTGAATCTTGTAATCCCCCCACCGCCTATTTTCTTGGTACAATATTTGCAAATCACTTGTTGCTTAGTGCCAGGAACTTGCTCACAATGAGCCCATGCAAAATCAATGACTTTTCCCTTTGTAGTAGTAGTACCACCATCATTTCTTCGTCCACCATCACTATCACCAGATGAAGAACCCATCTACTGCAATTTAGAAATATAAAAACATGAAAAAATAACCACATCAAGTCAACACATGTATAAATAAACCATAACTAGTTACTAAAGCCTAAAATTGCATGTTAGAAACTAAGAAAGGTCAATGTATAACTAAGTAGTTCATCATTTTTATATTTATTAATTCAATTTTATAATATTTGTTTAATTTAAGGTCTGAAATTAATATTTAAATTGTTATAAATATACAAATTGAACTTGTAACACTGAAATTAGTTAGCATTTATGGTATAAGTCTACTAGTGTAATATATTTAGGGTTACATTATCGAAAAATAAAAAAATATAAGAAATTTCAATTAAAAAAAAACTTTTTTTAGCCATTTTGTGTATAAATACGAAATATATTGATTAGATTTTCAAAATAAGTGTAGTTGTATGTATTTCACACTATTGTTTCTTAGATGTACAAGTTTCACTTCAAGATCTTGAGTTTTTAAAGAGAAATCTCACTTAGAAATTTAGGATTTTCGGAGTTCTTATTAAGCTATGTCTAAATGAGAGTAGAGTTAGAAAGAGGAGGAATAGATGGGCTAGGAAGAGGGGTTACATACCTTAGAATCAAGTAGAGAAGCCTCCGGGAGCAAGAAATCCCAAGAAAATCGCCAAAATCGCCAAACCCCAGCAGCAGCAGTCCGCGGAACACTGTTTCGCGAAACAGTGGCTGCGTTTCGCAGCAGTTTCGCGAAATGAAGGCCGAAACTGGGCTTTTTGCACCGAAACCCCCTCCAGTTTTGCGAAATTTCGCCCACAGTGCGAAATATTTCGCGAAATGACGGACATATCCCTGCATACCAGCGTTTCGATGTCCGATTGAAAAAAAATCGGAAATTTCGGTCGAAATTTCGCAATTTCGATCGAAATTTTGTACCATGAATGACACCAACACTGAATTTGCTATTTAATAGTATGCCTTTTTGGGTTGATGACCAGAGAAGGAATATCAATCGCAAAATAATACAGAAAATGAAATATGCAAAGTTGTCAGCATTCCTTTCTAATTCAATCCATGGATTGCCTTACGTGGCAAGGATAGATGTTCGTCATTAATTTCTTATCAAACAAGGCCATCGACAAAGGTGCAAAATCAGAATTAGTTCCCTTCGACGTTCAAGCTTTGACCAGGCCACTTAAGATGTTCGCGTCGTAGAGCAAACGAGTACCAGAATTTTTCCTGACAACTAAGGCAACGGACTGTGATTTCTGTGCACACTTTACAACAAAGCTATCGAGCACATGACAATTAAAAACAAGGCTATTGATCTCCACTTAAATACAAGGCCATCAATTTCTACTGTAAATAGAAGGCTATCGATCTCATCTAATGGTGTCCTATTGACAAGATCAATCAGCCCATCGAAGCAAAGTGCCTTCAGCCATCGACCATGCACCCATGCAAGACCATCAACCACGATGTCTCACCACTGCTCAGCAGGCCACAGCAACACCTATCGACCAGCAACCCATCGAGCAATAACCATGGGGATGGGTTCTCAAGACAACCATCGACCTCCAAGGTCAGTGATCTTCAAAGCCACCATCGACCTCGAGCAGCTCGACAACCCGGCAGCCATCGACCTCGGCAATGTCGACCTTCTGCCAACTATCGGCGTATCTGTGGTTGCAACATATCACCTTCCAAGCAACCATCTATCTCCGAAGACATATCGACCTCGCTGCCCCATCAGTCAAATGCGGCTAGGTCTCATCTGCATTAATTCTGCGGCTTTACAACTATCCATGCATTTATTTCAAGACTTTTCAAATTTCAAGACCAACTCTAAGACTTCCCGTCTATTCCTATAAATACCAAGCAGCCGCCACCAGACAATAGCATCTTGGATTTTGGGGAGTCAACAAGCCGAAAGGCTGCCACCAAGTTCAAAGCCAAAGTCTAGACCATCGGCCTCTAGACTTGGCAACCAGCCACCTTTTCTCTTTTCTTTTCTTACCATGATTGGTCCAAGTTGTAATCTGTTTTCTTCCATTTATTACATATGTTCTTACAGTTTTGTTTCTATGCTCTTGTTTTAATGTGTGGCATGTTGATTAGCTACCTTCTTGTGACGTTTGATATGGATTTATACGAGAGAATGATTTCAGTTAGATCTAGAGTATAGATTAGTAACAAGACACGAGAATGAGGAGTTACTATAATAAAAGTCACACGGTTATATTTGATCTTGTGGTTATCATCTCAAGATGGAGATACCTTTGGATAGAAATCTACCCAGATCTATAGAGGAGTGGATGTTTTTTATGACTGTTTCCAAAACATGTCAGGAACATATATAAATTTGAAGAGAAGGTCTAGCATGGTTAAGGCTGGTCTGATTGGTGAAACCCAATCCAAGTTTCCCTTTTTATCATTTAACATTTTTTTTATTTCTTCTTTGATCTTTGATAACTTTGATTTACGGCTTTAATTAGATTAATTCGTTCCTTGACCAGAACATTAATTTTACCTCTTTGATTTGACTAAACTAAGCTAAGATCTTCCGTTCTTATTTTGTTGTTCTCCTTGTCCCTGTGTTTGACCCCGCACTACTATTACAGACTCTGTATTGAGTTGAGGACATCTTTTGAAGTCGGGTATAAACTTAAAGTCCGATATCTTGGACTAGACAATTGTGTTTACACTTTTGACCACAAAAAAGAGCCATCAGTTACCCACCCCGCATGTGTCCAACCATTACAGGTTTGTGGGTCCCAAGGGGATTCCCTCTTTTGGGATTCAAATAAAATTCTCCTAGCATTTTCATAGCCAATAAGATTAGTGACTTTCTATGTACTTTATTTTTATGTAGACAAGAATTATAAATTTCTTAGTTGGGACTTGGGATTAGATCCCCATATGGTGAGCTACTATTTCAAATTGAGTAATCACTTTCTTAAAAATAATGTAGTAATCACTTCTCTTAAATTCTCTTATGGTATTCCAGAAGTACCGATGACATTACACAATCAGTCAAGTTTATGTTATCTTGTTTTTAGGCAACTTCAAATGTAACTAGCAGGATTTGATCCTAAGACCTCTTGTTTCCAAACTAGAAATCCAACCCATTGGACTGCCCATGTTTGGCTCGCATGATCTAATATTTAGTAAATGAGCTTGGCATAATAAATATCTAGTAGAGTATGATTTGTCTTGTGAAAATGAACCAATGTTGTTAGATGTAAATTATTACCTAAAAATAAGATCCTTTTTTTTAAATAGTGGTATGTTATCGTCCATGAATTTTCAGAAGTACATTAACAAATGTTAACGGAAATTTATATGTTTGGGTCTAGGTTTTGGAAAGCGGGAAGCGTGCGGATTCACCCCCTTGAAGCGGGAAGCGGGTTTTAAAGCGGGCGCTTTTTGAAAAAGTGGTCTGCATTGTTTAAAAAATGGTGAAAAATTTAGTGACTGACATACTACTAACATAAAGAAATATTACTCAACAATCAAGATTCTGAATAATATTTCATTGCATCAGAATGACTTTCCTATGTTAAATAGGGTCCTAATTGTAAAACTAAATGGTTACAAGCTAAAAAAACTCAAACATCAAACAAATCCATAGCCCTCACTCCTCGAGCGAGTAAAAACAAAATCATCATGTGTAGATGCATTGAGTAGGTATGAATCATATTATCTTCAATTATTTATTAGTTTTAATTACCAATCTACAATATACCAAGTCGTTACAAAATTCAAAAGAAACTAGAATATGTAGGCACTAGGCACATAGGCAGTAAGTTAGAACACAATGAGAATCATTAAACTCGGAAGCAGTAATAAAGTGTGGTGAATGCGTACTGAAATGAAGCATATTGAGTCAATTATGTCAATCATAAATGTGATTATTAATCACTAATAGAGAACTAGTACACAAGACGTCATTGTATACAAAAATTAGAAGTAAGATGTTTAACTTAAGAGAAGCAACTAGTTAAAAAACTAACTTGTCGACCCAAAGAAAACTTTATAATCTTTGTTCTTGATCCTTGCTTCCCCTTTGTTAGCCTTGACATCTAGGGGTGACCGGGCAATTCTCAAACTCTAGGCGGACTCCGAGGATGCAACATCTCCTTTCGAGATACTTTCCTTCGGTCGCCAAGGATCGACTTGTTTAACTCCAAACAAACTGACGTTGTTAGTGTGATTTGTGTAGTCGTTGCTACTCCTTTTACGGACGGACGAGGGAGCCAAGGAATACGAACAAATTCCCACTCCCAATCGGAAACCAAAAATGCTCACACGGCGGCTTCTAACATCTTCCATTGGGAAGTCGATGGGGTGTTCGGGTTTAAGGGGCTATGTAATCAGGTAATTAAATCGACAATATAACCGCACTTCGCCAGAAAGTAGCTGAAGCGGACCGCTAAAGCGGGCCAATTAAGCAAGCCGAGGTGGGAATTTTTGCTAAAAAGCGGCCGCTTCAGCTCAATCCGCCTCAACACCCGCCTAGACACAAAAAACAGCGTTTGCCCCTTCCATAACACTTAAACGGGCGCTTAACTGTGAAGCGGACTGCTTTTTTAATCATTGGTTTGGTTATAAGTGATAAAGACATACATCAAGTAATATTCGTTCCAATGTTCACGGTAATGTTTTGCTAGTAAGAAAAATGTTATTCATTTCCATATTCATACTCCAACTTGATTATGTTACATGTGCCTCCATATTTCAATGGTAATTTTATTAAAAAATAAAAATACTATAGCAACTGATAAAAATCTTACATTTGGGAAAGAAACACATTTGTTTCCTAAAAATGTGTTTCCATAATATGCTTGTAACCTAATACTAGCTAATCTCATGTGGGTATAGATTTGCATGACCGGTGTGCGTTTACTAGTTATTCTAAACTTTTATTCAAGACAATAATCAAATATGAAAGAACTTGGAATCTTGAACGGAAAATTTACTAGATAATTAAACCACTAAATCAAAAAAAATTATTAGTTTCACTTACCTCTATCAACTCCTTACACCGATTTTCTGGCATCTTAGACCCATGACGAAGAAGAGCCATGGCTGCAGTCCGTAACTGTAGAGGAGAGACACCAATATCGTATTCTACAGTATCAGATGTGATTATTACGTCTTTCTCACTAGATTCTACCACTTTCTTCACAAAAAGAGGGATGTCAAATTCAGCTGCTACTTGTCTTTTATACTTTTCAGCTGCAGCATGGGCAATTTCATGACAATCCACACAAAGAAGCACGATATCATGTGAGCGATGACTTTTTAAATGCTCAGGGAAGTGAATTCTATAGCAGGAAGGTATAATCCTGTAACGTAAGTAATGGTTTTTTTCCCCACAACCAACACATATATTCTTCTTGCTCTGGATATAGAAGTCATTGTCTTCATCTTCAGGTCGCCCTTTAGGCTCAAATAGAAGCATTATGGCAGGGGGGTCATCTTCCACAAGTCGTGCAAGATCCCTACGGAGATACCTATAAGGCTATAACATTATAATAGGTAAAGGTAAAATCTTTAATATATACAGAGTGACTGAAATGATGAGCACTGGTGATCATACCATTCTAACTTCCTTCGATCGCAATAACAAAGCAATCTACCATCATTTGCATATATTCTGCAGTTGTGGTAGACTGGGGCTTTGCACGAAAACTTCTGAACAAATAACTTCCGTGAGGCTTTTCTACCTCTTACTGCAAAATACTTTTCTCCATCGATCTTTGAAAATGAAGTATCTGAAAGCTTAATGTTCAGTTCAAATAAAATGGCATAATTGTAGACAGACAACTGACAAGTCTTCATGTGATCAAATTGCTTTCTAAGCATTTTTTGGAAAACACCATCAGCTTCTTCAGATATTTCTTCAAGAAGACTACAAATGTCATCCAAATGGCCTTCAATTACTGGAGATGGGGAAACTATTGATGACAAGTTAGAATATTCCTTGTCAAAATCAGCTTGTAATATAACATCAATTATTTTCTTTGAACTACTAGGAGCTTCAGCAGAAAGAGCAGCGACAGCTTGGTCAGATAAAACATAACGCAAGCTTTCATCATGAATACGAGCCTGATATTAGAACAGAAAATGTATGATTAGCAATATGCTATAAAAGATCCTATTCTTCTATAAAGTGTGATAAAAGACAAGATGGGTTATTCCTCTATAATACAAACTCAATTCATCAGACAGCAACAAGTATCAAAGGAGAATTTTTGCTTAATAAACTGGCCTTGTTTCTTTTACTAGAAAAGCACTATACATTCATAAAAATCACAACTTTGGACCAAATCAATTTTGTGAGAGTTTCATTCTAGTTATAGGTCAACCAATGTTTTAAAAATGTGCCAAGCGCCCACTCGAGCAGCTTCTTGAGCGGCAGCTAGGACTGGACGCTCTAAATCCCTGCTAAGAGGCTGCTAGGCGGATTACAGTTAGACGGCAGCTTAAAGCCCGCTTCATCCACCTGAGGGCCTTCTTTGAGCGGCTGCATGGGCCCGCTTTTGGTCTAAGCGGTAAACTCAGGCGGTCAGGCCCAATCATTGGCCGGTCCACATGAATTTAAAAAAAAGGCTGTTTAGTAATACTATACTAGTATAACAGTACATTAATACAATACTTCTGTAGCATACATTATACATTACTGCTGTAGCATACATTAATATGTTACTATTGTAAACATATAATATGTTATACATGTGTATAATCTAGGAAGCACGGATACAGATACATTTCGGATACGGGTACGGGTACGGGGATACGGTAATTTTTGAAAATATAGGATACGGGTACGGCATGGATACGACAATTTTTTTAATATTTATATAAATATTTTCAAAAAATAAATAGTATATTTATTTTAAAAATAGATGAAGGCAGTCAAATTTCATTTATAAATCATAATATATATAAAGAAAATGGAAACCAATTCCATAGTATCGAACAATGATATAAAAAGGGGTATTTCATTCATATTAATGTCAGATAGAAGTTACAAAAAGACGTCATAAAATCATATTCTAAACCATTCACATTTCATGTATCATTTAATTTTGTGTTGTAAAGTGTCATGTCATCTGTGACACCAAACCATCTTCTTTCGTCTATAAGAAGTAATTAAATATTTATGTATACAAGAATTATATCCAAATTCAAAAATTCAAAAAAATGAACTGAAATATGAAACAGCAGAGGCAATTAAAGACAAGTAGGTATATTAACAGCAAGACATGGTGAGAAAATCAGAACTACTAAACAGAAAAATTAGAGAAAGCTAGAGAGGCTTACGTTCTAAAGGGATGAACAAAGACAATGCCAAAATAGAATTCCGAAAAGAGTTAAAGCTAGAAATTCAAAGGCTAGAGGTTGTAACCACCAATAGAACATAGAATCCCTTTGGAGAAGATGAGGCACAATGGCTGTACGTTAACCACCAATAGCCCATTGGAGAAGATGAGGCACAAGCCGCACAACAATAGAAATATGACGTGGACTGAAGCAAAACCAAGCTTCAAAATGTATCGCACAAGCCAAAGGAACTGTTTTACTGATTTGCACAGAGAAGTAGTAAAAACACAGGTCAATCCGTTAAAAGGTCTTAAAAAACGAAAAAAAAGGCTTGAACGAGCCGGGCCGTATCCAAAACGTATCCAGGACGTATCCAGGCCGTATCCAGGCAAAAAAAAGCAGCAAAAAAAGGGGATACGGCTGGAGAGGTATCCGATACGTATTTAAGTGTATCCATGGAGTATTGGTATCCGATACGTATCGGATATGGGTACGGCACCTATTTTGGAGTATCCGTGCTTCCTAGTGTATAATACATGATTCTAAATTACATAATATACATTAAATATATCTACTGCAGACTGTATTTTTGTACCTTATTATATTATAATACATTCATAACTTAATACACTATACATCTTCTACTGTGTAATGCATGTTACTATCTTAATTCATATTCTGTAAATTACTACAGTCAGTACGAAAAGAGACTTAAAGTATAGTTGTAATAGAAATGGTCTGCATTGTTGTGTAAGATGATCTGTATACGTAACACATGATTTAAAAGATCCTAATTTTATGAAAATATGTGTAATTTTCTACAACATTGTATAAGAATTTAGGCACCCCCTATTTCAAAAAGAGCCGCAAGCGGCACAAGGTGTTGTCCGCACCCCTCCCGCTTCCGGCTTTTAAAACATTGAGGTCAACTTCAGCAAATTTCGAGTGTCCATTTTTTACTAATTTCTGGTTTTAATGGGTGAATCTTTGTTTAGATAGATTGACCCAACCAAATCGTGCCCCATCTTCAACCAGCATTAGCACATTGACTGTACCAATCATCAACTGCATCATCCACCATAACATGCTCCCTGCTGCAATCTACAAGACCACAACTGCTGCAGTATGAATGATCTTCAAGGTCATATTTGTCAGCAGTGTTGCCCTGTTCACTGTTCATGCTACATGCAGCTGCAGCATCATTGCAGAATGCTACTTCCATGAGGAACTACACCGTGTCACTGCTATTGCTCGGCACCCAATAATGTGAATGTCTGTTGCAGTTATGCACAGAACATTTAAATTTTAAAGGAGAATCTTGAAAAATCAAGATAAGAAATGCAAATTAACTGGTAAAATCCACTATGATCAGACACTTCCATATTTCTAAAAAATGAGGATGAACTTTGTTGCAAGGAGAGATGTGTAACTAACCTCCTCAAGTGGTCTTCTCCATTATCTTCCTAAGCCTGTGCACCCTATTCTCTATTGACCCAAAATAGCTCTGTAAAGCACATCAAACCACAAAATCTCCTTCTGGTTTTCAAAATGGACAACTAACCTTCTGTTTGCATACATTAAGTCAGGATGTGTTGCAGACACAAAACTTCTGATAGCAGACGTACATTCAGCTGAGGGGAGGTGGCATTGGAGCTTCCTAAAGATGGTGCTGACAGAAGGGTTAGATCTGGTGCAGAATAGCTCGATCTCATTATCTAACCTACCAGATAAGTTGACATGGGAAAGAACTAGGCACGGTAAGTTTACGATGGCATCAGCTACACAGTTGGAGACCTATGCTACCCCAGTTAGACTGTAACATAAATAGCTATGGTGTGGGCTCCATCCCTTTCAAAATGGATGTTTTCACTTGGAAGGTCATCAGAGAAGAACTCCCAGTAGATGCCTAGATAGGAGGCTCCAATATACTGATGGTGTCCTACTGTGAATGTTGCAATCAAGAATCAGAGGAAATGTTGCAGCACTTGTTTTGTACAAGGGAAGTGTGTGTGTGTGTGTGTGTGTTGCTATGGAAAAAAGTAGAGGAAGTGGAGGATTTTAGGCTTACGAAATGTTGCAGCACTTGTACAAGGGAAGTGCCTGTGTTGCTATGAAAAAAAGTACAGGAAGTGTTGGATTTGAGGCTTACTCATAATGGCAGCAACATTGCTCACATGATATGCAGATGTTGGCAAAATGCCACCAGTAATACCAAGTTGGGATTCATAAGAGACATCATTCCATGTCTCATTCTATAGTTTCTATGAGCATCACATGTCAGAGAATATATGAGGCTAAAGTAGTGCTCATGGAAAGGATTTGGCATAAAACTAAGGCCAGCATGAATTACATTCTTCGAGATGTCATTTTTAAGGAAGAGATGATTGAAGAGCACGTGGCAAGGAGATGGGAAATTGAGTGACGAATTAAAAGAGCAGTGAGATAACCCAGATTCAAGGTAGTGGGATGGCGAAAACCACTACCTAGCAGCTTGAAGATGAATGTGTCTCTGTATATGGAAGGAAAGGGTGATGTCGGACAAAAGCTCCCACGAGCCTGCTAGAGCTTGACTAGAGTAGTTAAGGTACATTTGGGTTCACTTAATTGTACGAACTAAATAGTAATTCTAGGATCTTAGCTGTTATTTTAGGGGCTTATTTGTAAGTTTAATTATTGTTAGTTAATGTTAGGAATATAAGTCATATCATATATCAGTCGGAGTCTGTAGGCCCATATAGAGTTTAGTCAAGTCTAGTCATGTCTAGAAGTCTCTAGAATCATGTCCACCTTCTCCTGTATAAAGGAGAGGGGTCTCTCTTATAACACAACATGCTATCAATATGTCGTCTCTCCATTATTTTCAACATGGTATGAGAGCCTTCTTTCCAGGGACTAAACCTAGAGCGAAAGCAACGCGTCTCTGCCCGCGGGCGGCAGCCGCCGTCATGAATGGTTGTTGTAGGGCCATCACCCTCTCCGTAAGATCATCTATGTTGCCTTCTCTCTCTGAAGAGCCTTAACCAGCCAGATCTCTACATCATAGATCTAGATCTAACAAGTATCGTCTTCATCATTATGGAGATATATTATTGTATTTACTATTTATTGTATTTATGTTTAAATCTTTCCTTTATTCTGTAACATGGGCCTTTGTATAAAGAGGCCCATTAGGGTTTTCAGTTCGCTTCCTTATACAACCTCCTCGTATTTATAGGAGTGAGTTTCCTCCTTTGTGAATATAGAAACACGACACATTTCCAGATGGTATCAGAGCGGGTCACCTAGGCATGATCTCCACCAGTCACCGTCGCCGCCTTCTCCCTCTCTCTCTCTCTTTCCCTCCATCAGTCGTCGCCGCCGTATGCATCCTACTTCCCCTGCTAATCACTCCTAAAGGAGATCCAAGCTTCTTTCTAAGCCCTATCCTCTTCTCCAACAAGAGGATCTAGGGATATGGCCGACGGTCCTTCCAAGGTTCTTATGCCCTGAAAGAATCGTTATTTGGAAGTATCGTTCGGCAGATCTGTGGTCATTCATGATCACCTATTCTAGGGCTCTGCTCACTTTATGAGTGGTATGATTGGGTATATCCAAAATATCACCTTTCTTCTTGGTGAATCATAGTATCTGCCACTTACTCTGGGTCATCCTTGACCTTATTCTGCCAGGTTCTCTGTTTTTTTGCTCCTAATTTGTTGTTGCCCCGACACCGACACTTGACACGCCGTGTCTTTGCTCGATACGCAGTGTCTCATTCCAGCGAATTCTCTGATCTGTTGTTGTCCTGCTCTCTGACACGCCGTGTCTTTATTTGACATGCCATGTCCCAATCCGAAAAATCACCTAACACGTCGTGTCTTAATTATTGACACGTCGTGTGACATTTCAGATGACGTTTTACTGCACTTTGACACGTCGTATCCTATTTTTGACACATCGTGTGCCATTTCAGGCGACTACCTGTTGTTTCTTGACACGCCGTGTCTTAATTTTGACACGACGTGTGCCATTCCACGGACTTTCTACTTGGTGTTGTTGCTTCTGGAGGTTCTTTGGATATCACTCTTGCTTTATGACTTCACCTTCCTCTGAGATCATGGATACACATCCTAGATGTGTCACGTCTGTCAAGTTCAATGGATCCAACTACATTTTGTGGGCACGTTCTTTTAAGATTTATGCTCACTCATCGGGCAAGCTTGAGCATCTCACCGAGGAGCCTCCTCCTAGAGATGACACGTCTGACAAAAAGAAAGCCGACTATAAGAAATGGGCAGAATGTGATTCTCAAGTTCTGTCTTGGATTCTAAATAACTGTGAATCCCATGTAGCCACCAATCTCCTGTTTACTGAAACTGCTAAGGAGGCCTGGGATCATATTGCTCAAGTCTATTCTAGTAAAGGAAATGCCTCCCGAGTTTTTGAGCTCTATAAATGCTTGCATTCTCTCAGACTTGACGACGCTACCTCATTTGCTTCACACTTTAATACCTTCAAAGGTATTTTGGGAGAGCTCAAACTCCATCACCCTTTATCTACTGATCTCACTAAATTACAAAAACAACAAGATGAAGTTCAGCTTTGCCAATTTTTGGCATTCTTGCCACCTAGCTATGAAGCAGTTCGTCAACAAATCCTTGCATCAGAACCATTACCCATGTTGGATGATGTATATCTTCGGCTATCTCGCCCGGTGTCTTCTGCTGCCAAAGAAGAGTCGGTTGCTCTAGTTGTTGTTGGACGAGGGTGTGGCAACTCTACTCGCGGACGCAGTAAAGGTCTTAACACTGGAGGACGGGGGCCTCCTCCTTCTCAGCAGTATGGAAGAGGGTCTTCTTCTCTTCAACCTCGGTACTGCAACTTCTGTAAACAGACCAATCATACCGAGGACAAATGTTGGAAGAAACATGGAAAGCCTAAATGGGCAAACCAAGTCTCCACTACTGATGTTGATGAAGAATCTACATCTAATCTTGCTTCTCCTCAGATGGTTACACTAAGTTCGTCTGACCTTGACAAGCTTATCAAAGCCGCTTCTGCAGCTACTACCACACCTCAGGTGAACAATGCTCAACACTCTCGTGTTCCCTCTTGCCTTCAAGCTTCCTCCACTTTCTACAAAAGAAGATTGGATTGTTGATTCAGGTGCCACGGCCCATATGACTGGTAATAAAAATCTCTTCACTCATCTAAAGAAATCTACATATCATCCTCATGTGCGTCTGGCAGATGGATCTACTTCTCCGGTCACTGGAAATGGAGATGTTAACAATCACCTTCTTAAATATGTTCTGTTTGTGCCTAGATTTCCATTGAACTTGATGTCTGTTAGTAAAATTACCAAATCCTTAAATTGCAGTGTAACATTCTTTCCTTATACTGTCTCCATGCAGGATCTCAGGACGAAGAAGACGATTGGTGGGGGATATGAAGGTGGAGACGGTTTGTACTATCTACAGACCTCGTCAAATTTGCCTGCTACTGCTCTTATGGCTCACTCCACTTCTCTTTATCAATGACACCTAAGACCTGGTCATCCTTCCACTCAAAAGTTGAAGTCCTTATTTCCTAGTTTGTCTTCTGAAAAGTTTGATTGTCAATCTTGTCAACCTGGAAAACATCACCGCTTTGTGTATCCTCCTTGTTCTAATAACAGGAGTCCTAGTCTGTTTTTTTAGTTCATTCTGACATCTGGGGACCATGTCGTATTAGTAATCGTACTGGTGTGCGATACTTTGTAACCTTTATTGATGATTGGTCTAGCGCTACTTGGCTTTATCTTTTGAAAGATCGCTCTGTGATTTTCGATATATTCTCTAACTTCTTAAATGAAATAAAGACTCATTTTGCTGCTGCTACTAAATTTGTCCACACTGATAATGCTTTTGTCCGCACTGATAATGCTTCTGAGTACGTGCAACATGGCTTTCAAAAGATTTGTATCTCCAAAGGATTTGTTCATCAAACCTCTTGTACCTATAGTCCACAACAAGATGGTGCTGAACGGAAAAACAGACACCTACTTGGTGTCCCTTGTACTCTCCTAAATGAAATGAATGTTCCCAAGTCCTATTGGCCTGATGCCATCTTGTTAGCCAACTACCTCATTAACTGTATGCCTTCGTCCATCCTCCAAAATCAGATTTCATACCAACTGCGCTACCCACATGAATCCATTTTTGCTCTACCACCAAAAGTTTTTGGTTGTCTTTGTTTTGTCCACATTCACCAACCTGGACTTGATGAATTGTCCCCACGAGCTATTCGTTGTTTTCTTGGGTATTCTCCAAACAAAAGGGGTACAAATGTTTTGATCCTGTTACACGTCGCTTGTATGTTAGCGCGGATGTCACCTTCTTTGAAGATACATCTTTCTTTTCTAAGCCACGTTCACGGGTGCCTCCTCCTAATGAACCACTTCCAAATGTACCAATTTCTACAGTCCCATCCTTAAATGAATCTTCCACCCCTGTTCTGAAAGTCTATGAGCGTCAGCGCAAAAGACCTCTACCTAAAGTATCCCCTACTATGACCTCTTCGGAAATTGATGATCACCACCAGTTAATGGTAATTCTACTGACTATATTCAGATTTCTGAGTTGGACATGCTTATTGTCTTACGAAAAGGACAGCGGTCTGGTACCAAATATTGTATTTCTAAGCATGTTTCTTCTGATCATCTCAATGCTTCCATGGCTAAATTTATTATTGCAATATCTGCCATCCCTATTCCAAATAATGTTCGGGAAAGCACTTGTACATCCTGGATGGAGAAAGGCTATGGATGAGGAGATGGATGCTCTTTGCTCCCGTAGGACATGGGTTCTTGTTGATCTTCCCCCAGGCAGCAATCCTGTTGGATGTCGTTGGGTATATACTGCTAAATATCTGCTAGATGGAACGATTGAATGCTTAAAAGCTAGATTGGTTGCCAAAGGATACATACAGGAGTCTGGAGTTGATTGTTTTGAAACATTTTCTCCCGTGGCTCGTCTTAATTTTGTGCGGATTCTTATTTCTATTATTGTCAATCAAGGTTGGCGTTTGCATCAACTAGATGTCAAAAATGCATTTCTATGTGGTGACCTGGAGACTGTCTATATGTCCCAACCTCCAGGTTATATTGCTGTGGGGAGTATTCTAGAAAAGTTTGTCTTCTTAAGAAGGCTATTTATGACCTTAAGCAGAGTCCTCGAGCATGGTTTGACAAATTTTCTCTTATACTGCAGCAATTTGATTTCACAGGGTCTTAATGTGATCATTCTATTTTTATCAAGACCACAACTTCTGGCACTATTATTGTTATTGTATATGTGGATGATATCATTATATCTGGTAGTAATATCACATGGATTGTTGATACAAAGAAATACCTTATGAAGTATTTTGTAACCAAAGACCTAGGACGTCTTTGGTATTTTCTTGGTATTGAGGTAGCATATAACAAAAATGGAGTGTCTCTCTCACAGAGAAAGTATACCCTAGACTTATTATCTGAAACAGGAATGTTGGGTTGTCGTCATGCTATCTCACCTATGGATCAAGCACATGATCTATGGACTGAATCCACTCTCTTAGACGATAAATATTGTTACAAGCGACTAGTTGGCAAACTTTTGTATCTCACTGTTACCAGACCAAATTTATGTTTTTCTGTTGGAGTTCTTAGTCAATTTATGGATTGCCCTCGACAGTGTCACTGGGAGGTTTCATGTCGTGTCCTGAAATACTTGAAGAACGCACCAGGACAGGGGTTATTTTATAAAAGAGATGGTCAACTTGATGTTATTGGATATTCTGATGCTGATTATGCAGGATGCAAGTCCGACAGAAGATCCACTTCCGGTTATTGTACCTTCGTAGGAGGTAATCTGGTTACTTGGAGAAGTAAGAAACAAAATGTAGTTGCCAGATCAAGTGTCGAATCTGAGTATCGTGCAATGGCTCATACTACCTGTGAACTATTATGGATTAAATCTATTCTTGCAGACTTTGGGTTTCCTATCACCTCTGCTATTCCAATGTATTGTGATAATCGTGTTGCTACTTTCATTGCTAGCAATCATGTTTTCCATGAGAGGACCAAGCATATTGAAGTCTACTGTCATTTTCTTCGAGATGTTGTACTGGATAAGAAGATTGCTACTCCCTTCCTGCCATCAAATGAGCAAACTGCTGATATATTCACCAAGCCTCTCTCTGGAAAGCGAGTTGAGGAACTGTGTTGCAAGTTGGGCATGATTGACATCTATGCTCCAACTTGAGGGGGAGTATGCAGATATATTATTGTATTTGTTGTTTATTGTATTATTGTTTAAGTCTTTCCTTTATTCTGTAACATGGGCCTTTGTATAAAGAGGCCCATTAGGGTTTTCAGTTTACCTCCTTGTATAGTGTCCTCCTATTTATAGGAGTGAGTTTCCTCCTTTGTGAATATAGAAACACGGCACACTTCTAGAATCATCATCTAACACTCCATCGTCGTGTCCGTCTTTCATCTTTCTTCCCCGAGTACAAAGTTCAGACTTCCCCTAATTAAATCCTCTCAGCATGACGACCCCCTTCCACTGCATTGACTTCTCTTGTAATTAACTCAAAAGTACCCACTTTCTCCGGACAATAGATCATCTGCGGCTTCTCAGATCTGGTCTGCCAAGTAATGGCTAACTCCCACAAAAGTCTGCATGCATGGTATCTGGAATTGAGATCGTGTTCAATGGTCTGATAAGCAACTTGTTGCACGTGACAAAGAACTTGCGCTTATCATCATGGTCAGACGAGAATTCAACTCAACTTGTGCTTATCATCATGCGGCTTGTTGCACATTATGGATTTGCTACCACGCGTTTCTTCAACCATAATCGATTCGATGATTACCATGATACAAATCGTCCCTCGGCAATCCACTATCTCAAGGAAATTGAGTCGTCGATGTCGTGACCTTACTCAGCGAACAGGACCTTGATTATTTTGCAAATCGCAACACTTAATCGGTCCATATTATTAGGACAAACATGGTGCGACATCAACATATCAAGCCTGGTGATTCGCGGTGCCTGAACTGCACAATATGTCTAATTGGATTGTTGGCCTAAGGGCTGGACAAATCTCCTATTCGGGCAGAATAATATCCATTTAATTTCTTATCTGGATCTTGTAATCGGGTCACATACCCCATCGAATCTGGTTATCGATTCTACTACTGCATCCTAGGTTGTATGGGCGGCCGGGCGTTGCCCATGACCGCCCAGACAGCCTAGGCGTTCCAGGGCGTTTTTTTTTTTGTTTTTTTCATTTTTAAGTTTAAATATATATCATTATATACATATTAATATAGTATCATATATATATAATTAGATTTTAACCTATATGAATCAATGTCAAAATATATATATTATACAAGCATGTATATATAAGGAATGCAGCATAAATACAATCAATATAGTTATTAGGTGGAGAGATAAAAAAAGAATTAACTCATTGTGGATTTGTCAAGCAACAGTCAGTGCAAAAAGAAAAACAAACAGTAAGTCATGAAGTAAATTTGTTGCTTAGTTATGCATAACTAAGAATCGAAATAGCCATGATGGGAGGCTGGTGATGCAACAGTAAGGTATGGCAGCAAATTTGCTGTCCAATTAAGCAACAGGAAGAAAAAAACAAACAAATTAAGCAAATTTGCTGCCCAATTGTTGTTTAGTTATTTCTACTAGATAGAGCAAAGCAAAAATAAAGAATTATTCATGGAAGTGAATTTGCTGCTTAGTAATGCATAAGGCAGAAAAAATAAAAATAACCATGGTGATAGGAGGATGGTGAAGCAACAAAATGATGTGACAACAACGTAGCCCAGCAAAATGATAAAAGTGGAGCAACCAAAAACTTGCTGCTTATAGGAACCATTAAGAAAAAATGAAAAAAAAAACTAAATTACATGATGGCCCATTGACCAGGCCCACTAAGAGGCCCAATAACCGCCCAGGCGGTCCACCCAGCCCGCCCAGACAGCCCACTGAGGCTGGGCGCCCAGGTTCTGGGCAGTGGGTGGACGCCCAGGCGCGCCTAGGCGGCGCCCAGGCGGGCGCCCGTACAACTATGACTGCATCTTCCACACCAAGTTAAACTCTCTAAAACGCCATGAAGACTTATACTCACATGTGTGATACAGTTTGCTCTCAGGCACAACATCAACATCTCTCATGTACGAGAATTTATCCCTTTCAAGCACAAGTCAGAGCTTTCTTAAGCCTGAGGTCAGGTTCTCAAACCCGGTGAGCAATGCAACACACAACTTCTCCGGTGATATCAAGCCAATCCTTCTCCAGTCATTTCTTCCCTCTCCACCCCATGTCCCCTAATGTCATAGGGGGGTTTCTCTTTGTCTTTGTCCACCCCAACCAATTTCATCGTCTCTTCATGGTTGGTGTGTGGCGGAGAGATAGAGGAGATGAGATGAGGATGAGAAGAAGAGTAGAGGTGCTCAGGAGAGGAAAGTGGAGAAGAACATTGTCTACAAATGGAGCTTTGTGTACTTAACGTGTTATCCAGATCTCACTCTCCTGTTCAAGGCCAATGTCCATCCTCGTCATTCAAATCCCGAGCTGCCAAGCATTGATCTCTCATTCAGAATCCATCTTCTCGCATCATTAGCTAAAGAAGATGATTCCTCAGATCAATTGGATGTCATCGACGCTCTACATGAGGCAAATATGTTTCTTGATCGGTCATGTCTTGGTCATTCTACTATGGAAACACTTTCATCTTCTAGTATTGCAGTATCTTGCTTTATTTGCACATTTGGTTGTGTTAGTCCGCTACACCTATCATCTGCAGAAGATCATTCAATCGGCTACGTCATCTATGTTTTTCTTCATGTTCGTTTGTGCCATGCCAGGCACGTTGATGCTCGTCCGTGTCCACCTTGATGTTTGTCCTTGCCATGTAGAGCACGTTGATGATCGTTTGTACCCACTTTGATGTTCGTCCGTGCCAAGCACGTTGATGTTCATCCATGCCATGTCAAACATATCGATTGTATAGGCTACCACATGGTGGTTTTCTCCTGGAAACTAATTCAAACAATAGCAACTCAGTTCGTGACTCGGATGATCTTTGCATGTTTCTTCAGCATACTCCAAGACACAACCTCCAACCTAGTCAAAGCTCCAAATGTTTCAAATATGTAGTGTGTATCTCTCTCAAAAGCTCTGATGTCTATCAACCTCAAGTGTTTCAAAGATGCCAAAAATAATGAGGTGTGGGGGAGTGTGCATGTCATGCTAAGTCAAGGGGATTTATAATGTTTTAGTCATAACTTCTTTTTATTTTGTCTTGTTTCAATCTGCCATCCCGTCATCCAATCTGGGCATTTGATTCTCCCATGCTCCAGCTTGTGAGGGAGTGTTAGAAATATAAGTCATATCATATATGGGTTGGAGTATGTAGGCCCATATAGAGTATAGTCAAGTCTAGTCAGGTCTAGAAGTCTCTAGAGTCATGTCTACCTTCTCCTATATAAAGGAGAGGGGTTTCTCTTGTAACATAACACTGTAACACAACACGTTGTCAATGTATCGTCTCTCCATTATGTTCAACAGTTTAATTGAGAAGTGTTATTTTATTTGGTTGTTAAGTGAGTGGTTGATCACAATTGTTAGGACAATCAGGGATTTCATCTTTTGTTATATATGTCGGTCTGGGGGTACATGTATGTGAAGGTTGTTTAATTATAAATTTAATTTTAGAGGGATAGGTTCTCGTTGGTATTAGAGCCCAAAGTCTATACTCTAAATCTAGGTCCAAGATACTCCACCCTATCCATTGTTGGTCTCCTAAACCCTAGGTCTAGGATCCATCTCCACCCACCATTTGATCTAACTCTAGGTCAGATACAATCATATCCATACCTTTTAAGGTTTTCCTTGCCTTGTAGGCCATTTTTATGAATTTTGAAGCATATAAATGGGTTTATATGTGATTTTGTATTGTCACAATGTTCAAACTACATATTTTTGTCTAAATATTGTGCCAAATATCAATCTCATCGGTGATTAAATCTCTTAATGCACATATTATGTGGTCTAATTTTTGCATTCATTTTACTTTTTATTTTGGGAGCTATGTTATGAAAGACAGACATTAAGGAGTTCATATGTTCCTTCTTATTGTCACAAAGTTCAAATGAAATAGTTTTAGCTACGTAATGTGCCAAATATCAATTTATCCATAATTAATGCACATATTATGTTCTCGAATTTTATCTTCACTTTAGTTTCTGTTTTTGGGGCTATGCTATGAAGGACAGACATTCAATTGTTGAGACTTGGAGCTATCTCATTTAATCTCATTCATTTACTAATTCTCCATCTTGTTATAAATATACAGACCTACTTGTAATTGGACAAAGTCTCAGAGACCCATATGCTAAGTTTGTACAAACTTTTTGTATAAATATACATGTGTTCTGAGGTACATGGAAGTCACGTTCTTCTCCCATAATCCATGTCTCTAACATGGTATCAAAGACAAGGAAAGAAACCCCTCATTAGTCTCAAAACATATAAAGCGTCCACACTACAACGTTGCATTGTAGCAGTCTAACAACACTAGGAGAAAGAGCTCCCTCCACGAAAACTGTCGACTGTCGAAGGTGGTTGATGTGGTCGTCCCTCGACTCTCAGAGATAATGTGTTAAGATTGTACAAATTTTTATATAAATATACATGTGCCATGAGGTACATGGGAGCCTCTACCACCCTTCTTCATCCAATGAATCATCTCCTTCCCCTCAAGCACTCCTACTATGAAGTAATCCCCCCTAACCCTCTTTGTGCCACCCCTCTTTTGATTCCAAGTCTCCCTTTTAGGAAACAAGTCATTGGGTGCTATAACGTCACCATATAACACCATCAGCCTAATCAAGCTCACCAAGTCTACCATGCAGCCAATGAACAAAGCCCCCCCATGTTTTCTACTAGGCCTTAGTGAGTACGTGTGGGATTACCTCTTCTGAAAAAATATCATTGAGCCATCCTACTACTTGATTTTCATTGTCATTGGATGAGGCTTCCCGATCCTAACAAAATGAAACTTCTCAAATTGGGGGTTACCTGCCTCCTATAGGCTCCCACAAAAGGTGTGGTAGGTTGGTAGCCTCATTTTGCCCCACCCTAACAGTGGTCAAGGGGAGCAGCAACATTTTGCCCCTCATCAGCCAACAAGGGAGTGCATGCACCACGGAAACCCCCAACCTATGTGCCATAGAAACCTCCCGTACTCCTTCCAGGGCCATGGTGGCCACTGAAGCAACGAGGAAGGAGAAGAAGGCTCCACAGTGTGCTGTTGTGAGTCATTATTATTGTAGCAACCATTAGGACTTTTGGCCTCAAATTAATTTCTGACTACTGTTCAACTTCCTCGTGCATCACCTATGATACTTAAGGTCGGATGTGACTTCTTTGTGATTTCAGACTACCCAGCGACTACTGAGAAATCCAAGCGCAGTTGTGGACCACAGTCTAAAATTCCATAATTCATTTGAATTTCACCAACACACACCATGTTGTGTGAGCCTTACATTGACAAATACCACATCGCAGTTTTCGATGTGGAGGATGTCGAGTATTTTCCTACATGTTGAAGATTTATATCATATTTCTCAACTATGTGGACAAATATAACATATTGTGGTGTGTGTCACAAGGAGACATCTTTGTGCCTGCAAGATTCAAGAATCCACTGTCTGAGTGTGTTTCCAGGTCATCGTCGTCGCAATCACACCAGACAGGTCATGATGAAGACCTTATCGTGTTGCATACAATCTCTTCTCCAGGTGCACCGATAATGATGCAATCACACAAGGACAATGTATAACACCTCAATACGACATTAGTCATTGTCGATTTGGTATGATTAAAAAAGTGGTCCGCTTCACGCTTAAGCGCCCGCTTAAGCGTTATGGAAGGGGTAGCTGTTGTGTTTTGGGCGTAGGCGGGTCTTGAGGCAGATTTAGCAAAGATTCCCGCCTCGGCCCGCTTAACTGGGCTCGCTTTAGCGGCCCACTTCAGTCGCTTTCTGGCAAAGTGCAAGTCTTTGTTAATTTAATTTCACGATTACATAGCCCCTTAAACCCCACACACCATCGATTTCCCAATAGAAGATGTTAGAAGTCGGCGGCAATAATGCCACTAAAAAATGATTTGTGTGGGCCTTTTGGTTCCCTATTGGGAGTGGAAATCCATCCCTATTCCTTGGCGCCCCCCTCCGTCCATAAAAGAAGCAGCGAACAGTCGCACAAAACACACCAATAAAGACATTCACTTGGAGTTAAACAAGTCGATCCTTGGCGACCGAAGGGAAAGTATCTCGAAAGGAGAAGTTGCATCCTTGGAGTTCGCCTAGAGTCTGACAAGCACCCAATCACCCCTCATTGAGACGTCAAAGCTAACGAAGGGGAAGCAATGACCAAGAATAGAGGTTACAAAGCTTTCTCTGGGTCAACAAGTTAGTATTTTAACGGGTCGCTTCTCTTAAGTTCAACATCTCGCTTCTGATTTTTATATACAACGATGTCTTGTGTGTACTAGTTCTCTGTTAGTGATTAATAATCAACATTTGCAATTTATGTAATTGACTCAGCACGCTTCCAGTATGCATTCACCACACTCCATTACGGCTTCTAGATATAATGGTTCTCATTGTGTTGTAACTTACCGCGTATGTGCCTAGTGCCTACATATTGTAATTTATTCTGAATTTTGTAATGAATCGTTATATTGTAGATTGGTAAGTAAAACTAATTATTAATTGAAGGTAATATAATTCATACCCACTCAATGCATCTTTATAGGATGATTTTGTTTTTACAAGTTCTAGGAGCAAGGACTATGGGTTTTGTTTGATGTTTGAGTTTTTTTCAGCTTGTAACCATTTCCTTTTATAATTAGGACCCTTTTTAATCTATGAAAAACATTCTGGTGCAATGAAATATCATTCAGAATGCTTGATTGTTGAGTAATATTTCTTTTATGTAGTAGTATGGCGGCCACTAAATTTTTCACCATTTTTAAAACAATGCAGACCGCCTTTTCAAAAAGCGCACGCTTCAGTCCGCTTTAAAACCCGCTTCTTGCTTCCCACTTCAAAGCAGTCAATTCGCACGCTTCTCGTTTCGCGCTTTCCAAAACCTAGTGCATATTCCAAGGACCGAGGTGTTCTCCCATTCAATAAACCCAAGCATGTCATTTATAACAAGAATATTGCCATAAATAGTGACCTTAACAATGCATCGACCGGTTAATCTAGATCTCTATTCATGTGTATCGCACCCTCTACCTAATACGGCAACCTGGACTTGAGTCCCAAATCATTCACTACGCTCGTTGAAGGGTCTCTTTTGGAGACGAGGGGAATTAATGTAGTGTAGATGCTCCGTGAGAACTTGATTGGGGCTTGAGTAAAGTAATTAGGAATTTTTATGTATTTTTGCATTTAGTTAACCATGGGGCCAAATAGTAATCCATAGGTAGCAGTCAATAACCCATTTACAAGATGCGGGACTAATGCTTATATAAGGGAAAAGAATAAGTAAATACTTATTCACACCTATTGTAACACCCCCTCAAGTTGGTGCATACATACCATCAGCGCCAAGCTTGCTACATAGGAATTGCACTCAAGGCCCACAGAGAGACTTCGTGAACCGGAGTGAGTTTGATTGGCTTATCTCGTAATTGTAGAAAATAAGATTTAATGCAATGGAATGAATACAAGACTGGACGCCCTCTCCTTTATATAGGAGAGGGGAGACGCCCTAAGACTTAGGACGCAAGTAATCTAAACGAGCTGAGATACAAAAGCCCACTAACTAATTAACCTATTAACTAAATAGGCTAATATATACTCTTTAACACTCCCCCTCAAGCTGGATCATGGGTGAAACACATGTCCAAGCTTGGAGTTACAGGACTCGATAAAATAATAAAAGAAATGAAAGATAGAAATGATAAAAGATAAATATCACTCCCCATACAAAAGATCGATACTCCCCCTTAAACAATACTCCCCCTGAATCATACGATGGCGCCTCTTTGCTTTGAAATTGTATTTTGCAGGGTGGAGATCCTCGAGCTTTGATGAAGGTCTTTTGGAGTGCATCTGGAATGAAGAACATCTGAAATGGAACCTGAATACTACAGCAGTAATTCGCCACTTGGAGCAGACGATCATCAATACGACTACGGCAACTTCACTGGAATACGTACTTAACGCGGCACGAATGCGGATACACAGTGTCGATGTAGCAGTAACGGAATCTTCAAATTGTCTGCGAAGATGTGCATAACGTGGCACGAACACGAACGGACGATATGCTGGTGATACGATGCAGGTACCATAACTCTGACGCATGAACCTTGGGGGCTTGACAGGAAAGGAGATATCATCCATCAAGGAAAGTCCCAAGTAGATCAGCGGAAGGCGATGCTAATACAGCAGATGCGGCTCGGAGAAGACGTGATGAAGCAGCTCGGTGAAGATATCTCTAGATGAACTATCAACCTTGCAGATGCTTGCTAAGCTTCTGAAATCTGAAGAAGCACCCATCTGTCTCATGTAAATGCAGCTGAAGAAATACACCATCAACACCTGACGTACATAACGCGGTACAAACGCAGTTAGCTCGGTGTTGACGCTGAATGAATATCCTTCAATGTTGTCTGGAAGTAGAGAACGGATGTGCTGAACAATGCGAAGCTCCATAAAGATAATAGCCTGGAACATATATAGCCTGAATACATATATCATCCAAGGGATGAGATTTCGTCGGTATCGGCAGTATACTGCTCGAAATACTGATGTCGACGGGTACCGGTACAGTTATGCACAATTCTACCGTTAGGATCGCAAATATCGGTATACCAGTGGGTTTACCGCCAATACCGCCAAATATCGAGGGTGCCGGTGCAAAATGCACCACTTAAGCACCGGTATAGGGCGGCACGGGCGGCATACCGCCCGAGATACCGGCATTTGCGAGTCTTCTGCTGTTGTTGTTTGAAGAGGAAAACCTTGGGGATTTTGAGTGATTTTCGAGATTGGAGCTCAAATCAGCCCTAATTAAGGTATGTTTACTTAATTTCTTGCATTTCCCATCATTTCCAACCTCTCCCCTCTCTCTTCTCTTCTTATAATTCTATTTTCACCTAAAAAATTCACCAAATACCCCCAAAATCTTAGATCTACTCCAAAATACTTATGATTGATGCTATTTATCACTAGATCTATGATTATATTAAATAGATCTACTGATTTATCACTAGATCTACCTAATTAGCCCACTAATAATTAACATTAACTTGTAATTTCACTAATTAATAGTAATAATACAATTAGTACCATTAATAATAGGTATTAATTTACGTTTAGTAGAAGTTCTATCAAAGACTAACATGAACATATATAAACAAAAAGATACCCAAAATATCTAAATATTTCGTATTTTTTATTTATTAAAATGCTGAAAATAAAAAAAAACGTTTTTTTTTTCTTTAGAATTGTGTGTGTTAATGTTGTATAAGATGAAACTAGCATGTGGAAAACATATCACTTGTCTTTTTAATTAGTAAATATCATGTTATATAATTTTAAAAGTAATTTCAGACTTTATTTATATTTTAAAAAAATATATCTTCAAAAGAAAAATCTTAAAAAATCTTGTGTTTGATTCTATAATTACAAGCAAGTATCATGCATTATAAAATATCGATTTTGATTCTACAATACATAAAAGAAATCGATTTTGTTCACTTAATGGCTTATTTTTATTTGATATTAGTATTGTCAATAGAGAATAGACTTAATAGTTAATACGACAATGTACATTTCTTACTAGTACTTTTTTATTAAATGCTAAGTTACTAATATCATTTGCTTTGCTTGTTTGCCTTTGTCTTTTTTAGTGTTGACTTTTGAGTTTTGAGATGTCTTCTTCGTCTTCAAGTGACGCTGAGGGTGTTGCGGCTGGTCATGCAGCATCAAAGGATGTGGATTTTGCATGGAGTCACTGCAAGCCTGTACCTGGGTCTGGGAATAGGGCAAAGATTGTCTGCAACTACTGTAAGAAAACACTTGGTGGTGGGGGAATTACTAGATTCAAGCGTCACATTACTGGTGGTGACAAGAATGTGGCAATGTGCCAGAAGTGCCCTCCAAGTGTTAGGGATGACTTCAAGAAACTGATGGGTGCAAAGAGGCAAAAACAAAAAAAATTGAAGCACAGGTTGAAAAGGCTTACACAGATACACTCTTTGATGTTAGGGCCACAGGTTCTTCTGCTGAATCAGATGATGATATTGCATATCCTCCAGGGTGTGATACTACTTATACACGTCATATGTATAGGCGTGCTCTCAGAGACACTCGCAAAAGCGAGTGGGATAGGGAGGAGGCAGCTCGGCTTAATGAGGAGATATGGACCATCTGGTGCAGGTGGTCCATATCTCCTCATTAAGCCGAGCTGCCTCCTCCCTATCCCACTCACTTTTGCGAGTGTCTCTGAGAGCACGCCTATACATATGACGTGTATAAACCATCTGGTGCAGGTGGAGGCAGTGGGGCTGCACGTGTCCCTGTTGTTGACTTTGATGATGATGATGAAGATCAGCATGCTCAACATAAAAGCAAGAAAGAAAGGCACCATTGATACACTTTTCCGTTCTGCTAGTGTGAGATTGAAGCATTTTGATGAGCCAGGGGTTAGGAAGCCTGATGCTAGGCAAAAAACCCTAAAAGCAATGTTTACTGGTGCGAAAGAGAAGGTGGGCAAGGCAGTGGGTAAGTTCTTTGCTCATGGTATACCCGCACATGTTGCAACCGAACCATATCTACAGCACATGGTGGATGTCATAGGGGAGTCGGGTAGGGGTATCAAAGCCCCCACTGCATATGAGTTGATGAACAAGTATCTTCCCCAAGAGAAGAAAGATCTACATGTATGGATTGAAAGCCAGAAACAATTGTGGTCTGAGTATGGCGTCACACTCATGTGTGATGGGTGGACATCTGGAAATAGAAAGCAAATTATTAACTTTCTTGTTCATTGTCGTGGATCTACTATTTTTCTAGACTCTGTTGATGCTTTTGGTGCAATCAGGAATCACAGTTACATCAAGAAGTTAATGAAGAAATACATCAAGCAGGTAGGGGTTGGGAATGTAGTGCAAATAGTGACTGATAATGGCTCATTGCATAGATCTAATTCTTAAGGACATGGGCACAATTGATTACATCAAAAGTGTGACAATTGATGGTAGGTTAATCATGGGTTTCATCTACAACCATTCCTTGTTAAATGCTATGAGGTGATCTGAGTACTGCGGAGGTGATCTAGTTAGACCAGGGGTGACTAGATTTGTAACGAATTACTTGATCTTGAATTCATTAAAGTCCAAAAAAGATGGACTTAGGAGGCTCTTCAATGGTGTAGAGTGGACCTCCATGAAGGAGCACAACACCCTGGTTGGCAGAAGGATTGAAGAACTAATTACCAGTCGGCTTTCTTGGATAAGGTTACAAAGGTGTTGCGGATAATGGAACCTGTTGTCAAACTGTTGAGCCTGGTAGATGGTGACAAAGCCACAACAATGCCTTACTTGCATGATGCAATGCAAGTAATGGTGGAAGGTATTAAACAAGCAGCTCCTAGGTCCCATTCACAATACTTGTCAATTGTAGACAAGCGTTGAACAGATATGCTTTTGCATCCACTGTATAAAGCAGGTATATAATTTATTTCTTCTAAATTCAGATTTATGTTCTAAGTTTCTAACTCTATAACTTGCTATAAGTTAACTCAATCTAAATCTTATTTCCTTATTTGAAATTGGTGACAGCTTACTATCTAAACCCGAGGTTCCAATACTTGCGAAAATTGGGCTTAGATGCGACTCTAATGTCTGCTGTGAGAGATATAACAAACCAATTCTTTACCTCTACTGAAGAGCGCACCATAGTGATGGATGAGGTATATAACTAAATATATTACATAACTTACATGAAGTCATGAACATCTTCATTCTTGTTTGATGTTTCATCATTTGATTCTGAAGTTTGAACTTCTTAAATATTTTTGCAGTTGCGACAGTTTCGTGAAGGCCTCGGTTGTTTTGGTCA
Organism: Alisma plantago-aquatica; assembly: GCA_963693085.1. Lineage (NCBI taxonomy): Eukaryota > Viridiplantae > Streptophyta > Magnoliopsida > Alismatales > Alismataceae > Alisma > Alisma plantago-aquatica. The sequence continues at coordinate 572,897,223 of OY856411.1, forward strand.
TCCAAATGCAGTTGCTGACCATGATCAGGGTGATCCTTGTGAGTGGTGGGTTTGGAATGGAACAGGTGCCCCCTATCTAAGAAAAGTGGTTGTTCGCATTCTTTCTCAAACAACATCTGCAGGAGGTTGTGAAAGAAATCGGAGCACTTTCAATTTAATTCACTCAAAGAGAAGGAACAGGTTGGAGGCAGACAGGCTAAGAGATCTGGTATATGTTCACTACAACATGTAATTGAGGGCTAGAGCAATACGAGATGCCAACTACAAGGAAGTGGATTTTGTTGTCGTCCACGATCCCATTGACAGCGCATACACATTCAACCCATTGAGGCGTAGAGGCATAGAAGAAGCTGATGATTCAGAAGATCCTTTAGAGGAATGGATGAATGAGATAGGTCGTCCCATTCTTGATAATCTAGATGGTCGTCCATATTCATACATAGAAGAGCAATTTGATGGAGATTCTGATACTAATGTTGACCAAACTCCACTTGAAAGACTTGAGCCTGAGTCTGAACATCAAAATGTTGATATGGAGATCAATAGAGCAGTTGAAGAAGAGTTGGGTAGCACAGATTCTCCTTCTTCAAAAACTACATCGGGGTCAAAATCAAAATCTGATAATGATGGTGGCAATGATGGCGGCGGCGGTGAGCGCTCTCCTGAATATCTTCCTACTGTTGAGCCTCGGTATGATGATCGTCCTTATGTTACTGCAGTTGCACCTCCTCCAGCAGAAAAAGAATATCCCATGTGTGATAAAACTTTTCAAAGGAGGAAAACTTGAACCGGCAAAGACTACAGTGGTGCATTACCACCTCAGGCTACAGGCTCCTATGGCTGCAATAGTGATTATTATTCTCATATTGCTGATTCATTTGGCAGCATGAGTATTTTAGCTTATGATTCTCAATCTCAACATGACGCAACATTGGGCTTTGGCGATATGCTATTTAGGCAAACACATGCACAACCATACCCATCTCACTCTCAATATGGGTATTCTGGATATCAAAATCAGCCACCACCACCACCGCCACAACCAGAAGTAGAACATCATGTTGGATATACATATACAGCAAATGTCTCAGGCCCACATGGAAGTTTTCAGTACAACTCCCTTGCATTTTCTGAGGATGGTGGGCAAACATGGAGTGGTGGTCATTCAGTTCTTCTTGTTTCTCTAGTCCCAATACTTCCTATGGTTGTGCCTGTAGCTATTCAACATATTCCTCAAGGAAGTGAACGTCTACTCACTCGAGCTCCTCGACCTACATCTCCAAGAAAGGCACAATATCTCAGAGATTTAGAAAAACATTTTCCAAAGATTGGGATGATGCAATTTGTCAACGATACTGTCTATGAGGAGCATGTGACTACATACAACCAACTTTATAGGATGCACATGTCATGGGCGGAAATAGTATCAACTCATTACAGTATGGACAACCTACGCGCCACTCAACATACAACTGATGTGAGTTGGTAAGTAAATATGTTATTGATATGTTGTAAATTGTATATTGTTGCATAATTGTGTATATTTAAGTTTGTGGATTGTGCTAGTAAAATTTCATATCTGAATTCCTACGTTTTGTCATTGAAATCCTTCATCGAAATCCCAACAAAACAGGACAGGTTCCTTACGTCCCACATGATGGACCCCCACACACACCCAATATAGAATTTTATTGCATAAAATGATGCATTTAGGTGTGGAAATTACACCTGTAAAATTTCATGAATTAATTCGTTCATTTTGGCGTCGATACGGCCAGGATTGCATCTGTCGTTATTTCCGTCGGTATACCGATAAATACCTATTTCCAAGCTGTCGAAACGGCGTCGGTATCGGTCATCTTGTTCCTTGATATCATCTCTTCTCATACTCTCTCTCTCATACATATTCTCTCACACTCTCTCTCATACATATTCTCTCACACTCTCTCTCTCATACATATTCTCGCACACCAAATACGACGAGGGTGAGTGTTTGGTGTGGAGAAATGGATATAGGACCCCCGCGCATTGTGGAAAGGGATACACATGATATGGGTGGGTGGGAAAGGAATCGGCGGATTTGAGAGGATTTTGTGATATGGAGATGTGTAATATGTGGAGAATGAAACCGATAACCGGAGAGAATATGCTAAATGGGTCAATGTATGATTCGGATAGGAAAATTAAATGGATCTAGTCCCGACCCGAAAAGGGGATTTGTTTGGCCCGTTAAGGCAACAAATCCGGGGGTGCGGGGGTTGAGCCCCCGCGAAAAATCCGATTAGGCTAAAACTTGGATCCTTTTAGCAAAGATATGATCGATTAAGGATCCGAATAGGCACATAATGAATATGGGGGAAATTAATAACTAGGAGATGATGGTTGAGTGATGAAGATAGTCGGGAAGGTGATGAAGAGCGACAGCTTGCGGGATGTAGCAAAAAAAATGGCAGGATTATGTCACTCAGTTGATGTAGCACTTGGTCGTAATGGAGGAGATGACAAAGGGTCTCCTGCACGGCTCCGGAGATATTACATGCCAAGAGGATGCATGCGGAGCCAATGGGGGAGCATCTCCACAAGCGGCGATGAAGGCTGATGCTGAGGACGTCGGGAGATGGCTTGTGCAGAACTCGGTACTACCGAGTTGATGTCGTCGTCGATAATTGCGCCTGTACCGAGTTCAATACTACCGAGTTGATGTCGGTAGTAGCGAGATCTTACTAGGCGGCGGGTAGCAGGTTGGCAGCAGTTGATTGCTGCTTGATGGCGATTATGGTTGATGTTTCTGCGTTTTGCGGCGCTTATGATGTTGCTGCTAGATGGTAATAGTGGCTATCGACGAGGGCGCGGAGATGGCTGCTTGGAGGCTGACGGCAGGATTGCTGCTGGACGGATGTCGATCGGAGGCGCTAAGAATATAGTGTCACTGTTGTTGTTCGTGGAATGCGGGCAGCAGAGGTGGAAGGTGGATGGTAAAGATGCAGCGATGGTAGTGGATATGTGATGGCCGGAGTTACTGTTCACCGCCACAGTTACTGTTCACCGCCGGAGTATTGTTCACGCCGTCGTGACTGTTCACGCCGCTGTTATTGTTCACCGCTCTGATACCGTGTAGAAAATAAGATTTAATGCAATGGAATGAATACAAGACTGGACGCCCTCTCCTTTATATAGGAGAGGGGAGACGCCCTAAGACTTAGGACGCAAGTAATCTAAACGGGCTGAGATACAAAAGGCCATTAACTAATTAGCCTATTAACTAAATTATATACTCTTTAACAGTAATATTTCACGAACAAAGTGTGATCAACTTTTTGTGCTATGTTCATTCATGGAGAACTGGATTGGAAGCAATACGGACTGCAAATCCATAGCTTCTTTGACAGACAAAATCCAAGTTGTTCCATAAAATTCTTGACTCAAATGAGCTTAGTAGTAAAATGAGTCATGGTTCGCTATTCAGATGTTGCATTGGATCTAGACGTGATGGTTTATTTCTTGCTTTTCCAAGAAATCATATTATTTGCCAAGAAGCTACAAGATCTAGTCACAGAACGGTGATCAATGTCAGAACTCACCCAATTTGCCTTCGAGATTCTCTACACCCTTAAGGGCCCATGACAAGAATAGAATGCCTTTGTCAGGGGAACTTTCAAGATAACAAAGAACACAAGTAATCGCATCCAATCATTGGTATGAATTGGCTAAGCATACTCGCAGCAAAGGAGATATTAGGACAAGGAACGAAATAGTTGAGCTTTCCAAACTGCCTCCTATTTGGTCATGGATCTTCAAGTGGCTGCCTCTGACTCTTATGTGTCATGACTTTTGGATCTGTTGATGAATCTACAGGTTTTGCTCCCAATCTCAGATCTAGGGATGGAATTGCAGTTTCTTCAAGTTGTGTCATGACAAGGCAATTCCATTCTTGGATTTAGCCACTTCAATACCTAGATCCTTGGTTCGGGATTTCCTTTGAAGAAATTTAACAGGTGCAATCTATCTAACTTTGCACTCCAATATATCTTAAACACCTTCATCAATATAGCATCACTATGAGAAGAAAATAAAACATGAAAACACGTCATATGTGACTGTGCACACATACTCACACACAAGGGTGCTAATGATATCGGCATACACAGCCTTGAGCCACAAACCTCCGGCTAGGCCTCATCTACTCCTCATGATGTCAGTGCCATCTCCAACTATTCTCAAGAGAATAGAAAGCTTTTGGAAGTTAAGCCTGTGATTGATAAGCAACAGCAACCATCCTGTGTAGAATCCAAGGAGGGCACCAATCACGATAATTCCATAGCAACCATGCCCATCAAGTCACAGGTTATGGATGCACCCATGTACAGTTCTTCTCGAGGAAGAATAGCCACAATTATAAAGCCTTGAAGATCGGAAGAAAGATGTTGTGCATTGCTTCCCTTATCTGAGCTAAGAGAATTGTTAGAATATTAGCCTATTTAGTTAATAGGTTAATTAGCCTATTGTGTACATGGGCCTGTTGCCCATGGCCCATTAGGGTTCAGTCCGCTTTCTTGTGCTTCCTTTTAATTGTCTCGTCTCCTATATATATAAGACGGGTGTACATATCAATAAACAACGAATACGCTTCTTCACAAGAATAAATCTAAAATTAAGTGAGCAGAACACTTCACATAGAAATTGTCAAATAGTTGTTTTTTGTAGGAAGAATGTCCCTTTTCCCAATGCAATAGTGCCCTTACAAATGAATCCTCGTCCAATATAACATATATGTAGATACTAACGCCTTAATACTTTCAATATGATTACCTTACATTGTTGAGTTTTTCATAGACATATACAGGACAGATTCAGCTTGTGCAGTGTGTACTTCAACTTAAATGAGGAGTTTAGAGTTGTAACTTTTCTTTCTCACACACATCGTCTATTCACTTTGTCACTCTTTTGTTTTTGCTTACTATCAACAAAACGATACTGAAGATATTAAAACAGATGATCACAGAATTTCATACTGAGATGTTTAGTTCTATTAACACAAAGAAATTGGAGGATATATACACATATAGTAAACAACTGACCATTATATCTCTCCAAGTGCACAGTCGCCTAATAAGCTCCTGACAAGATGGAAAACGTACTATAATTATCTGATCAACTCATGCATAGCAACGAGGTTGAGGTAGTAATCGTCTAATGAAAACTTTATTTACCCTTTTCTCGTCATTCAGCCAATGACTATTCCCTTGAAAATTTGAGAAGCGAGAACAAATAGACGCCGCTGCAGAATTTCCAGGAGGCAATTCCGTCTCTTTGGAATAAAGTTGCAAGCAAACCATATTTGAGCGGCAGTACGTCTCATTGATGGCATTATCACTGTTCACTGGAAATTTATAAATATATTTTAAATAAATCAAAGGTTGAATAAAATTGTATAAGCATTGAATAATTCAAACGGTATGAGACTATAACATGGAAAATAGACACATTATAGGGTATGATCATCAAGTTCATACAAAAGAATGACAATTGAACAGTTCTTTTCTAAAAAAGGTATTGACCTTTGATTAAACCTACTCAAAATGAGTAAAGATCCGTCGTTTAAAAAATACAGCATCAGATACTCATTGTTACAGCATTGCACAATGTTTTAAAAAGCGTGAAGCGGGAGGCGTGCGGACGGGACCTTGTAACCGATTAAGCGGCAGGCGGGCGACTAAGCGGGCGATTTTTGAAAAAGTGGATGCTTAAAATCTTATATATTTATATACAAAATTACATGTATGTGTATATAAAAAATATATGTCTAAGGAAATCAGTAATACTAATCAGTAGTATCAATTAGTAATGAACGAAATCTGCAAGAAAATCAGTAAAATCAGTAAAACCATTAGAAGTATAATAGAGTAATATGATATTTACTTGGATATATTACAGCAGTACCCTATTATATACAGCTTACATACAAAGTTTGCATTCTAAAGTAGGACTAGGTATATCATAGAACATTTAATGTATACAAGCTTCATATATTATACTCAATACTACTTGGATTATATACTTAATTAACATAACATGCTTACAGCAGCATTTTTTTCAAAAAGCGGAAAAAAGTGGGAAAAAACAGGCAAAAAAACGGGGAAAAAGCGGGAAAAAGCGGGTGAAGCGGGAAAAAAGCGGGCGCTTTTCTTCAAACCGAGTAAGTGGGCGCTTAAGGGCAAAATTAAGCGGATGGGGGTGTTGGGCGATTAAGCGGCCGCTTAAGCGGCCGCCTGGGCTGTTTTTTAATACACTGGCATTGCAGTTAATAAAATATGAAATGCAATTGAAAAGGCTATCTATACTAAATCACCACACTGCAATGGATTTTGAATTAGTTTCATTAACTTCTGCTACTGAGTTGTTCCGAAGAATGTCATCTGTATGCCTACTGTTTTGTTGATCCAATGGCTTTAGACAGCTTCCCATTGTTGCTTCAGAAAATGTATACATGGCTAGCCTGTTAAGTCTGTCTGCCTTCGAGTTATTACTGTTATATGTCCAACTAAATGTGAATATTTGTGCTAAGCAATGGAATGTGTGACATCAGCACTAATCATCTGCAATGTGTACATTTGCTTGTGCATCATGTTGTCTTTTGGGCTGGCTACGGGTAAGATAAGGGGCAATGGATGTTCCCTGCATATTTTACCTCTTGAGCTTTGTGGTTGATCAATAGGCAAGATAGCTGTTGTGGAAGCAACTTGTTGATCGTCTGTATATGGTATTATTGTTTCACAGTGACCGTCCATATGTGATTGCGACAAGTGTACTATAACTTCATCACCTGCTGGATTTACTACAGTGTGCATATTCTCAATGTTCATCGTATTGCATACAGAAACTTCAGATTCATGTTGGGACTCGACCTCAGGATCTATGTCAATACTTAGGTGTATACTTGATTCCTTCTCTGTCGGTGATTGGTTACCGTTGTTGTGTTGACCTGATAACTGCTTATGCTTCCTCGTCCATATCTCTTCCCCGTCAATGATTTGGAAACCTCCTTAGCAATTCTTTATTCATCAGCGTCTACCATATCTATAGCATTGTTCATAAGAGAAGAAGGCATATTAGTTTGTATAGTAGGGTTCTCTTTAGTTAGAGTAGGGTTGTCGTTTACGGTGCTTTGATTAAACCTACTCAAAATGAGCAAAGATCAGTTGTTTAAAAAATACAGCATCAGATACTCATAGTTACAGCTTTACAGTTAATAAAATATGAAATGCAATTGAAAAGGCTATCTACACTAAATCACCACACTGCAATGTTTTTTGAGTTAGCTTCCTACGTACTGCTCTCCTTTTGTGATCCGCATCCATATCATCGTCCTCCCTAAGAGACTCATCGCGGTTATTCCCGACAGATGTGAGCCTTTGATGAATGATTTGTATCCACTTTGCGAGGAGGTTTCCTGGTGTGTATGTTACGACCATAGTAAGTCTGCCAACATTCTTCAGAATCATTCCGGTATACTCCGGCCTCTTCCAAGTCCGGGAAATGAGAAGAGTTAGCCATTTGTGTGTTAAAATTAGTACAGTCTTTAATATCATGCCCCAACGTTCCACAACCAGAACAGATAATCGCAGTGATTCATATTCGACCCGATAGTCACAGTCACAGATAATCACTGCTGGACAAACAGGTTTCGAGGTCTCAATCTCAATTGCAACGCGGGCAAACTTACTTCTTGAACAATTGATGGTAAGGTCGTCAACCTTGATCAACTATCCCAAAACTTCACCTATCTTATCAAAGATTACCTTGTTATACAGGTGTAGTGGAAGATCCAAGATCCTTGCCCATGTGATGAGAGTCGTTGCTAGGGCAGCGGAAGAAATAAATTGTCCGTTCCACCGCCAGACCATTAAACATGCCCCAAATATTGATCACAGGCCACCTGTAACTGCTGTAAGATAATCATGTTGACAGGAGAGTTGTTAGACAAAATGGTTCAGGCTGATTTCATATACTCTCCATTTCGCAATAGGCTTCCAAAGGAGACGAAGACGATCACAGAGGGTCAGATACCCAAAATTACAAGCAAATAATTTACAATGACAGTGAATTCCCATTGTTAATGTAGAATGTGGTGTGCTTCCGGTGCAATCAGCAGTTCAGGACATCCATGCTCTCGAGTCAGAGAAGGATCATCTGCATTTACGGTGCTTTGTTCATCCACAAGAAAACGCTTACCATTATTCGAGCCTTTATCACCAGCTGTCGCATCCCTAAAAGATTTTCACAAATTAGTAATTGTCAGTGACTGTCCAGTGGGATGGTCATTTAACAGAAGATCGGTTGCAGGGCTAGGATGAAAGGTGTGTCGTCATGAATAGAGGAAAGATCTGCCGATGAAGCAGTGTCTCCTCGTAGCCCTCCGTATGCCAAATTGATCCCCACATTCTTCAGGCATTCTTAAGCGGCACCAAGATTTCGTACGGTAATAACATCATGTTCTGCAGGTCCATCTTGAACCTCTTCGCATTCTAGAGGAGCTCCCGCCTTCAATAAATGTTGCGTAGCAGTTACGTCGAGATCCGAGATCCGTAGTGTCCATAGTAGAATCATCGCCATCAAAGAACAAATCTTGATCAGAATCATCCCCCATAAAGCCTCTTCCACCCCTTCCATGTCCAGTTGCATGGCGGTCAGGACCTCCATGTCCTTCCCGTAGGCACTCATGGTGCGAAGCGCTCTCTCTCTCTGTCACTCTATCTTGATGACTTTATGACAATTGAATAGTTAAACTGATTTAAACCAACCAGTTTAGTTCAAAGCCCTACAAACAAATTTCAACTTTTGGCTTAGATTTGAAGGTGACAATACAGTTTTGAGACTTGAGACAAACAAAACTAAGTCAAAGTCGAGTTCGATTTCAAAATGCTGAACGGTCAATATTATTATGTGCATTGCATACATTACGAAATGTTAAGGTAAAATGGATACAATCATGCAAAATCACAAGGAGCACATTTCAGGTTCATTGCTAGGGCTTTTACAAATCGGAACAAAAGCTTGTGACAAGGGGTGTGTACGCTTATGTTAAACATGCCACAACTTTTAAATCAGCCCCACAGTCACAATATACTCCGAAACAAAGTCGCGTATTAAACGTGATTTGTCCCTGGACGTATGAAACGACCGAATAACTCCCACTGACTGAATATTACATTTTAATCCAGTATTATTCGTGAGCTACTCACGGATATGTTTTTTTCCCGTTTTATACATTCTTTTCCTGTATTATACTGCTTTGAGACTCTTAGTTTGACTGTATATGTGTGTGTATCACATATATATGTATGATATGTATATGTACGTCATAGTTATAGATATATGTATACAATATATATACACATATATATGTATGTATGCAATATATTTATATACATCCTCCAATTTTTCCCAACTTTTTGCTTGAATCATTGAGCGTATTTTTACGGTATGTTGACTGTATTTTAGCCGAATTTCCCGTATCATTCCCAATTTTTCAGCTCAACTGAACATATCCCGAATACCGAATTTGTGACTGTGATCAGCCATATAATCTGTGGAATCCCACTATATTAATTTTTTAGTCATTTCAGCTTGCTGCAAAGCATGTTAAACTGATACAGTTGTAATCTAACTGAAGTATATCTGAAGATATGTATATATATACAAACATACATATATATACATGCACACACATTGAGTTTCTTATATAAGTAAATTACATATCAATACAAAATCTTCAGTCCGAAAATCAGATTTGTCCAACATTTGAAAAAATTGAAATACACACACGAAGCACAGTTAAGTAATCAAAGTATCCCGTGCGCAATTAGGAGTAACTTTCTCTATAGAAAAATAACCTTCCACTTTAGCCACAACAACTCCCCCCCCCCCCCGTCCCTTTACTATTTAACCTTCATCATGGGCATTGCTGCCTGGATATGGGTGGAGGGACACACTGGCCTTAAATGCAGCTCCTTTTCTGCTCTCTCTCCTTTGCATCACACCGGAACCCACCTCACAAATGCTCACATGGTTCCCCTCAACCACCTCAATCACTTTAATTGCCATCATACTTGTTCATTGTGGCATCCCCAGCAACATGGTCACAGTCCTCCAACCCCTCTTTAATGATGTCCTCTGCTTCATTCCCAGCTGCATAGTGACGTTGCTCCAAACCCTCAACAACATCATCCACTTCATCCCCTGCAACACAGTCACATTGCTCCAACATAGGAAGCACGGACAAAGAGACGGCGATTTTCAGAAATTTAGGACACAAACACCAAGCTGCTGGACACACGCACGCACCCGCGCACACACACACACATATATATAAAGAATAAATACATCCAGTCATGGAAACTCAACTGTGGAGTTCATATTTCATTCACTTTATTAATATAATATAGTATTTTGTTATTACATTGCATTTTTATTATCCTGTCAGTCATCCCATATTGGTGAATTTTGTAATAACTGTCCTCTCCTATCCTCAATAAGGAGAGGGCTTGTACTTGTTTTATTCATTCAAAAAAAAATGTTTTCTAGACTTCGCATGGTATCAAAGCACCATGATCCCCCCCAAGCCCCTCTTAACCCTAATGCTTCCTCCCCTCCTAACCCCTCCCTGGGGAGGGTGGGTGGTGGTATCCGGTGAAGGGCAGTAGGGGTGGCGAGTGAGGGGAGGGAGCGGAAGGCGGGTGAGGGGGTAGGGAAGAAAAGGGAGAAGGGAAAGGAGCGGGTGGCGGCGAGTGAGAGGGGGCTAGTAGGATCATGGTGCTAGACATGGTCAGCCTCCTAGACCTAAATGTGGTCAAGATTATGTATCTTTTGTGGCAACAGTCACCCTCCTGGCTCAAGACACTGTACCTTTTGTGGTCGAAAAAAGCCAATAACCACATTGAAGATCATTACAAGGCCAAACATGGAGTACCTACATGGATTAATCATGTCTCTACTGACTACACCAAGGCGGATTATGCACAACTACTAGCCTCTACTGCATCTGCCGAATGGATTCACTCAGAGCGCAAAAACTACTCCAAGAAAGACTCTCTGCTCAGACTGTGGTTGCTCGACCTAATGGTGATTTTGCATTCCTCGCTTCCTACTTCCTATGGTAAAAACAAATGAGTCGTCGACTTTGGTGCTTCTACTCATATTTTTGGGAATTATATACTCTTTTCTGATATGACTGCCAACTCAACTACAATGCTCAGTGCATGGTGTTGGAAATATTCACACATCCAATAACTTTTTGCTTGGAACAACCTTATATGTTCCCGTTCTCTTAATCTACTTTCAGTTCGCAAAATTGTCAAACAACTTCAGTGCTCTACTTTTGACCCTGATGGGTGTGTCTTTTAAGCATGGAACTAAACTTCGAGGTTGGGCGATATTTGGCAGAAACTTCGACCATGGGTGATGTTGAATCCAAATATTCCAGCCTTGCTCACACTTGGAAATGAAGATACACTGTTGACAACAAAGTTGACATTTTATGTGTACTTTCGTCCCAATATCTCGTAATTTGTTGATGTTTCCTTGAATTTGGGCAAAGTTGGGGTGAAGTTGAGACGGCCCAAAACATTAATCCTAACTAGTACCCTAAAGGCCACATAAGGCATAAGTGTGACCTCCAACCCTCTTAACAACTTCTAATATTAGCATCCTATGTTTGTTGGTTGCCAGTCTTTCCTAGAGAGGGTGTTGTAAGAACTAGTTGATTGTACGTTGTATTGAATACATATCGTGAACTGTATTTGTATATGCATATTGCACATTTGACCCTTGCAAGCAACACATCGTATCATCAACTTACCTAGGGCTAAGAGTCGTGAATCATGTTATTGTGTTAAACTAACATATATAAGATAGAGGTACAACATAATTAGAAGTTTTCAATCAAAGTGTCCTTCAAATTCACATCATTTTTTTCAAAAACATCGAAGTTTGCGTCTAAACTTCCTTGAAATTTTCTTGAACTTTCCACAAACTTCTGCTAAAATACCTGGCAAAGTCCACCACGAAGTCAAAATCTAGTACCTTGCTTTCAGGATCTCTGCACGAGGATGAGGATTGGTTCGGGCCATGAGGGACCATAGTGCCTATACTATCTTAACTCTCTACAAGTTGTGTTGCTATCTTCATATGTATCTCGTCTTTAATGGCACTATCAGCTGGGTGATCCATCAGCCTCTAAGCTAAACCATTAAATTCTAACAATATCTAAAACGATATTTCATTGTGAGGCGTGCCAACTTGGCGAGCAAACAAGATGTGTCTTTCCTTGAAAAACAAATATTTCTTCCAAGTTTTTGTTTGATATTGTGCATGCCAAGATGTGGGAACCCTATTTTGTGACTAGTGTGACAGGATTTTGTTACTTTATGACCTTCATTGATGAATACTCACGGGCTACTTGGTTAATTTTTATTAAAGTCAAGGCACACAATCAAGATACCATTATTGCTTTCTTTGCTAAAATCAAAACCCAATTTAATAAGTCCATCAAAATCTTTCGAAGAGACAATGCTCTCAAATTTATGCAACATTTTGTTAGTTCTTTTGTTAAAAATGGGTATCAATCATAAAACATCATTCACGTATACACCTCAGCAGAACGGTATTGCCGAAAGCAAAAATCGTCATCCTCTAGAGGTCGCATGAACAATTTTGTTTCATTACCACGCTCCTTAAGAATTTTTGGGTTGATGCAATTTCTACTGCTTGCTTTCTGATAAACGGAATGCCCTCCTCTATTTTAAATAACCCAGTCCCTTACAGTATTATATACCCCGAGGCTCCTTTGTTTTCTATTCCTCCTAATATTTTTGGAAGTACTTGCTTTGTTCGAAATTTTCAGTTTGGATTAACTAAACTTGACCCCCAGTCTACAAAATGTATCTTCTTGAGGTACTACAGAACTCAAAAAGGGTACAGATGCTATGACCTGACGATTAAGAAATGGTTTGTCAGTGTGGGTGTGGTATCTTTTGAAGATACGTCATACTTCTCTGGAATGGGCTCAACTCTATCTACGAATTTGCTAGTTGATACCCATCTTCCCGTATGCCTCAGTTGCTCAGCTGGATTCTCAGGAGCAAGCTTCTTTTCCTTTCAAGGTTTATCAATGGTGGCGCAAGACTACAACTCCTTCTATGGCCCCTCCCTCAGCCAATCCTCCATCTTCGTCGGTCGATCAAGACACCAATCAGGTAACTTCTGACATGGATATTTCTATTGGGTTGTGCAAAGGGGTGTGCTCTTGTACTTCACATCCTATCAACAATTTTATTATAATGTTGATCGTGGTGCTAGATTTGCAAATTGCATTACTTCTCTTTCCATTGTCTTTGTCCCTAAGACTGTAGTTGAAGCCCTGACACATTCTGCCTGGCGTTGTGCCACAGATGTGGAGATGAGCACACTTCTTACTCAACACACATGGTATCTGGTGGAACTTCCTGCCCATGTCTCTCATGTGGGATGCAAATGGATTTTATCAGTTCTGAGCGGCTGCTTAAGCAGCCGCTTGATCGTTAAAGACCTCCAGCCGCTTAATTTTGTTGTTGAGCGCCCGCTTAGCGTTTCTACAAAAAAAGGCCGTTTCGCTTGCTTTTTTCCCCCTTTTTGGCCGCTTTTTGCCCCTATTTTTAAATATTGTTGTATAGCTACAACTCGAAGTAAATTCTTATGGTCCAAGTATTATTGGCTATAAAATATTAATCTTATATACATTAATATTCTATGATAAGCAGTTGTTTTAATTTAGAATGCATACTTTGTATGCAAGGTTTGATAGTAGGGTACTATTGTAATGTATACAAGTAAATTACATGTAATTATCATCTACTTTAAAATGCATACTTTAATTAAATGCACGGCTCTAATGTATCACTAATTAATGATATGCACATATAAAAATAAGTTAGTATGGTATCCATGATAAGTCCATTGTTTACAGTTTAGCTATGTAAACATGTGATGCAAACTTTTTGTCGTATCATGTATGTAGGGTGTTTTATGCATATCAAGTCTATTGTTTACTAAATTATAGCTATAATCATTGTTTTGTAGTTGTCTTATAGACTATTTGAGTGTTTTATATTGTTGGGTAGAGTGTTTAGATATATATAGAAGTTCCAAGCAGTATAGTATTTATATACATATGTATGTAATTTTGTATAAAATATATAAAAAACTAAAACCCATTTTTTCAAAAAGCGCCTGCTTAATCGCCCGCTTACGCTTAACCAGTTACAAGGTGTTGTCCACACGCTAACCGATTAACGTTTTTTAAAACATTGGACTTTATTGTTAAATATCATCAAAATGGCACCATTGAATGCCTCAAAGCTCGCATGGTTGCTAAAGGCTATACACAAACCTATGGAGCAGATCAATTTGAGACTTTTTCTCACGTTGCTCGTCTTAATCCAGTGCATGTGCTTAGCTCTGTTGTTGTGAATAATTATTGGCCCCTATTTGAATTAGATGTGAAAAATGCTTCCTTGTACGGTGATCCGCATGAGGTGTATATGGAGCAAACTCATGGATCTATTGCTTGGAGGGAGTTCTCCAAGGTTTACCAACTAAGAAAAGCAATCTATGGTCTAAAACAAAGCCCACAAGCATGGTATGATAAATTAAGTTAGATTCTTGCTAAGTTTGATTTCTAAATGCACCCATTCTAACCATTCAGTGTTTGTGAAAACAGCTAATGATGGGTTAATAATTCTGATTGCATATGTGGATGAGATCATCTTTTCGGGTAGTGATCATCAGGGCATTGAAGCTACTAAGGAATGTCTGGGCAAACATTTCACCACTAAAGATCTAGGTAAACTGCACTATTTTGTAGGTATTGAAGTATTCCATTTCTCCTCTGGAGTTTGTCTATTCCAGCGCAAGTATATTCTTGATCTATGGTTGGAAACTTGCATGTTGGGCACCAGGCTAGTTAGCACCTTTGATCCCAACACAAACTAGGATGATGACTCTTCTCCATCATATACTGATGCCAAATAGTATAGAAGACTAGTTGGAAAACTCATTTACTTTGTTGTTACAAGTGTTGATATCACATCTATAGTTGGACTTGTCAACAGGTATCTAGACTAACCTCAACGATGTCACTGGGGTGTTGTATGTCATATTTCAAATACTTAAAAGGCTCTCCTGGAATAGGTCTTCTATACAAGAAAAGTGGGCATTGCAAGATTATTGGGTATTCGGATTTTGACTTTGCTAGCAACATAACAGGTCGCAAATCGTACCTCAGGTTACTACACCTCTGTAGGCGATAATCTTGTTACTGGAGAAGTAAAAAAAATGTTGTGGCTAGATCTAGTGTTGAAGCCGAGTATCAAGCCATGGCTCAGACTACCTGTGAATTAATGTGGGTTCAAAGTTTGTTGAAAGAATATCAAATCTATGATTATGAATCCATCTCAATGTACTGTGATAACAAAGCTTCTATATTCATTGTCAGCAATTCCACATTCCATGAGCAGACCAAACATATTCAAGTGGACAGTCACTTTGTGAGGGAATCTATAATATCCACAAGCATATCCACTCAATCATCAGGACTGAGGATCAGCTTACTGCATTTTTACAAAAGCTATGTTGAAGACAAGATTCATATTTATGGTGAAGAAGCTGGGCATGCAAGATATCTATGCTCCAGCTTGAGGGAGAGCGTTAATGTATTTAGTATTTTGTTACTACTTTGTGTTTTTATTATCATGTCTTTTATCCCATATTGGTGAACTATGTAATAGCTATCCTCTCCTATGCTATATAAGAGAGGGTTTGTACTTGTTTTATTCATTCAAAGAAAAACCTATTCTAGACTTCATACACTTGAAAGACATACAATCATCCATAAAACCGTGAACCATAGTTCCATACAAACCTACAATGGAAATATAATTAAATTTAAAGACATTAGACATGTTTTTCAAATCCAAAATTTCAAAAAGTTACATCATTATTCATCATGATGACAAAAGCATTGGTTGCATCACCTTACACCTATCAGAACTAAGCTAAAATAGAAACTTCATCACCATCATTATCAGCATCATCAGTGAACAGGTAGACTCCATCTCAGGCTCATCAACTAATAGGTCAGCCACCTCGAGAAGTTTGGTGCTTCAAATGAATCAAAGGCATTTCATGTGATATCCCACATTTTTTTCCTACATTGTATAATTGTTTCTTCCTTGATAAGAGATGGAGGTTAACGTGGACAAATACTAGATCCTCTCCTCGTTTGCTAGATTTTAAAAATGTGTACTTCATGCGCAAGCCACCAAATATGTGGCTCCATTGTGTTCCTATCAATAAGAGACAGAGGTTTGATGTAGACAAATACTAGATCCTCTCCTCTTTTTGGAGTAATCTTGTTCCTCAAATAATTAATGAATGAGTATGTGCTCCAATTTCTCTCATTATAACAGGAAGAACATGGCTTCTGGAGTAGTTTGCTTGCTAGATTTTAAAGATGTGGGGTACTTCCTCCATGCGCAAGCCACCAAATATGTGGCTCCATTGTATCCCTATATGTAATTGAGTCAAATTTCACAAAATATACTATTAATATATATAGTTTCCTGGTTTATTGTGTTACATTATTTGTGTTATGGGCTTTAGACTTGTCTTGCCTATTAGCCTTTCTTTTATCCCATATCACTTATCCTTGTTTTATGTTGTACTCTCTTATACTATAAAAGAGAGAGCATTGTACTTGTTTTAAGAGACATCAAATAAACGTCTTTTTATTTTATATAGTATCAAAGCATTTTGACCCCCCTACGCCCACCTTCCCTCAACCCTAACCCTGATGTTACCTCTAACCTATTCGCCACCCCTGCTTCTTCTTCCTCCTTCCTACTGTTGATGTTGTCGCCCCCCACCCCCCTTCCCCTAGTTTCTCGTTGTTGTCCCTGCCCTCTTCCACCCCACCGCCACCTCCCTTCCCCCCAGGTCCACCCTACCATTGCCCCTACCCTCTCCCACCCCATCGTCACCTCCCTTCCCACCCCCGACAGCCCTACTGTGGCCCCCTAACCCCCCACCCTACCGCCGCCGAGCCTGTCCTCGCCTCCTTCCTCCTCTTCCCTTCTTCCCTATTGCTGTCGCCCCGCCCCGTCTCTCCCTCTGCCGCCACCTGCTATTCTTCCCCTTGTTTCTGCCTCCTCTCCTTCCTCTCTTTCTCCCTGTAGATAGAAAAGGAGTTGTTTATTCAGTGAGTAAAAAGATTTACAGGGTACTCTCTTATATAGCTACAGAGAGTAGAGACACATATACAAGCGAGCAATATGGGACTAATACAATAAAGCAGTAGGAGAAAAAAGCACAGCAGAATAAGTAAATAACACATTATTTCTATAATCCCCCTCAAGCTGGAGCGTAGATGTCGAATAAGCCCAGCTTGTCAATTAGAGTCTGGAAGCGAGCTTTAGGTAAAACTTTGGTGAAGATGTCTGCACGCTGCTTTTCAGTGCTGAGAAATGGAGTGCAGATATGTCCAGACAGAACTTTCTCCCTAACGAAGTGGCAATCAACCTCAATATGTTTTGCTCTTTCATAAAAGGTGGGGTTGCTCGCAATGAAAATGGAAGCCTTATTGTCGCAGAACATAGGAATGGGGCTAGAAGAGGTGATATCAAACTCATTCAGAAGACCACGGACCCACAGGAGCTCACATGCCGTATGAGCCATGGCTCTAATATTCTGCCTTTGCACTAGATCGGGCAACAACTGTTTGCTTTTTGCTGCGCCATGTAACCAGATTTCCTCCCACAAAGGTGTAATATCCAGATGTAGATTTCCTGTCGTTATCAGAGAATCCAGATAAATTGCAATGACCATGCTTTTTGTACAAAAGACCTTTCCCTGGAGAGCATTTGAGATATCGTAAGATGTGACAAATAGCATCCCAGTGGCATTGCCTGGGTTTATCAAGATACCGGCTTATAAATCCTACAGCAGCAGCCAAGTCAGTTCTAGTAACAGTCAAATAGGTAAGTTTGCCAACCAGTCTCCTGAACTGTTGATGATCAGCATAAGGAGGAGAAGTATCATTATCCCAATCCATATTGGGATCCAGAGGAGTGTTGGCTGGCTTGCAATCCAGCATGCCTGTCTCCTGCAAAAGATCAAGAACATATTTCCTCTGTGACAGGCATAGTCCTGCAGAAGATCTAGCAACTTCAATGCCTAGAAAATATCGTAGTTTCCCTAGGTCATTGGTGATGGAAGTGTTGTGCTAAATACTTTTTGGTTGCCTGTATCCCTGCACTATCACTACCAGATAGGACAATATCATCAACATACACAATAAGGATGACCAGCCCTGCTGCAGTTTTACGAATAAATACAGAATGATCAGATTGTGAACGCCGAAAGCCAAAGGTAATTAAGATCTGACTGAGCTTGTCAAACCATGCACGTGGGCTTTGTTTCAGACCATAGATTGCCTTTCTTAGTTTACAGATTTTAGAAGCAGACTCCCCCTGAGCAACAAATCCCGAAGGTTGCTCCATGTAGACCTCCTCCTGTAGATCCCCATATAGAAAAGCGTTTTTGACATCAAGTTGAAACAGAGGCCAATCTTTATTCACAGCAATAGATATAAGAATACGAATAGAATTTAAGCGTGCGATTGGACAAAAAGTTTCAAAATAATCAAATCCATATGTTTGAGTATATCCTTTCGCAACCAATCGGGCTTTCAGGCGTTCAATGGTACCATCCGGTTGATATTTAATAGTAAAAATCCAGCGGCAACCAACAGTATGGCATGAAGAGGGACGATCAACCAGATCCCATGTCTGTTGATCACAAAGTGCATGCATTTCCTGCTCCATAGCATGTTTCTAGGCAGGATGGCGAAGTGCCTCTTCGGCTAATTTAGGAATTGTCACAGCACACAAAACAGAAGTGAAACAAGCAAAGCTACCACAGAGATTGTCAGATGAACAGAAATTACTGATACGATGTTGAGTACATGAGCGAACACCTTTCCTTAAACTGATAGGAAGATCCAGGTCAGAAAATACCTCAGTGGATGGTGGATCAACCGCAGACGCAGGATTTGGTTCGGTCGGGGCGTCAGAAGCATTGATGTTCTTTGACCGACGTCGATAGACTTGCAATGGGCGTTCTTGAGGCACATCAGGAGCTGGTAATTCCTCAACAACTAATGGTAACGGTGTGGTAGCCATAATATCAGCCGACAATTTTTCACCATCAGTAGAATAGTAAGGCATATGCTCAAGAAAGGTCATATCCGCACTAACAAACCACTGTTTTTTAATAGGATCAAAACAGCGGTAGCCTTTCTGAGTACGGGAATATCCCAGAAACACACATTTGACTGAGCGAGCATCAAGTTTGGTGAGGCCAGGACGAAGATGTTTTACAAAACAAGTACTCCCAAAAATGCGAGGAGGCAGAGAAAATAAGGGTTTATCGGGAAACAAAATGGCGTATGGGACCTGATTTTTCAAAACAGAAGAAGGCATGCGATTGATAAGATAGCATGTCGTAGAGACAGCTTCAGGCCAGAAGTGATGGGGTACTTTGTAGTGTATGAGAAAGGTGCGAGCAACCTCAAGAAGGTGACGGTTTTTTCTTCCAGCGACGCCATTTTGTTGAGGGGTGTAAGGGCAAGTGGACTGAAGTATGGTTCCTTGGGCAGCACAAAAAGATGTAACAGATTGTTGCATGAATTCCAGTGCATTATCAGTACGAAAAATTTTAATAGGTCGATTAAATTGTGTGAATTTCAGCAAAGAAGGTGTGAATAGTATCTAACACAGTATCCCGACCTTTAAGCAAAAACAACCATGTGGTGCGAGAATAATCATCAATAAAGGTCATAAAATATTTCACACCCGAGTGACTGGATACAGAACACGGTCCCCAAATATCAGCATGAACCAGGTCAAAAATTTCTTTAGAAGCAATAACTTTCTTAGCAGGAAAAACAGACCGAGTTTGTTTGTCTAAAACACAAGTTTCACAGGAAAAATTATTCTCAGATAAAGTAGGAAATAAATGCTTTAATTTGGCAGCAGATGGACGGCCCAGGCGAAAGTGCCACTGTAATCCCGTCACTGAAGTAGATAGCATAGCCGCAGCAGTAGGAGGTCCATCCAGATAATACAACCCATCTGGTCCTTCACGGCCCGAACCAATCCTCGTCTTCGTGCGGAGATTCTTCAAAATACAGCCAGAAGGATCAAATTTAATAGAGCACTTGAGTTGTTTAATCATCTTACTGACGGACAATAAATTAACAGGAAACTTTGGAATATATTAAACAGAATTCAAATGCAATTTTGGTGAAAGCGGAACCATGTCAGTGCCATGAACAGCAGTTTTGGATCCATTTGCAACAGTAACAGATGATATAGGAGTAGTTTTATGGAGACTCGAAAAAAGATGAAGATCACCAGCCATATGAGTGGATGCACCTGAGTCAATGCACCACTGTTTGTTACCAGATGATGGAGAGGCAAGCATGGCAGAGGCTCCTGGTGCAGACGAGGATAGCATCTGTGCGAGACGTTCCTGGAACATCTTCTCGAACTTCGAACGTAACCAATCTGTGTTAGCTGGAGCAGAAGGTGTGTCAGGGGTAGAGTCGGCAGTAGTTTCCGTAGCAGTCACTTACAAATGTGGAGACCCCCACCCCCACATATCCAATATGAAATACTATTGCATATTTGAGTAGATCTTGGCGATTAGAACGTCCTTGTAAATTTTCATGATTTAATTCGCTTATTTGGTCGTCGAAATCGTTAGGGTCGTAAATATCGAAATTTTGTCCGAAATTTCGAAAAAAAATCTGTTTCTGGGCCATCGAACATGACATCGAAATCGGACATTTAATTCTATGGGGCCATGGAGGGAGTTAGAGCCTTCGGTCTTCTTTGATAAACCTTCAGTGGAGGAGTAGCAACAGGAGTGGTATCCGATGAATTAGTATCATCAATCAGCGGTAACGGTGGATCCGCAAATAAATTTGATGTCAAGGCAGAGCCAGCAGAGGAGTAAAACGGCATAGCAGCTGAAATTATCCATTTCTTGGCAACCGGGTCATAGCAGTGGTACCCTTTTTGTGTCTTAGAGTACCCTAAGAAGACACACTTGATGGCTCGGGGATCAAGTTTTGTTAATCCAGGACGCAGATTTTTAACAAAGCAGATGCTTCCAAAAATCCGAGGGACAGAAAACAACGGAGCATCAGGATGTAGGATTTGATATGGAACTTGATTGCCAAGAACAGAAGATGGCATGCGATTAATAAGATAGCATGCAGTGGAAATAGCTTCCTGCCAAAAACAGTGGGGAACATGGTAGTTAAACAGGAGAGTACGAGCAACTTCAAGAAGATGCCGATTTTTGCGTTCGGCAACTCCATTCTGTTACGGAGTGTAAGCGCATGAGGTTTGGTGAATAGTACCCAATTTGCAACAAAAAAGACTGACGGAGGCTTGCATGAACTCAAGGACATTGTCAGTGCGAAAGATTTTTATAAGTTTACTAAATTGGGTACGTATTTCAGAAGAAAAAAAGGCAGTGTATCAAGAATGTTAGACCTATCTTTTAACAAGAATATCCAAGTGGTTCTAAAGAAATCATCAATAAAACTCATAAAGTACCGGAAGCCAGAGACGTTGGAAACTGAACATGGGCCCCAAATATCAGCATGTACTATATCAAAAGACTGTTTTGAGCCAATACATAACTTTTTTGAAAAGGTAGATCTAGTCTGTATGCCTAACTGGCATGTTTCACAATGAAAAACAGAATCAGAAATAGCAGGTAGTATGTGCTTCAATTTAGCCTCTAATGGATGTCCCAACCGATAGTGTCATTGGATGCCCGTCACAAAAGAAGTCAGAAACGCAGCAATCCTCAGTACATCCTGGCAGTATAAGTCGTATGGTCCCTCATTGCCCGAACAAATCTTCGTCCTCGTGCGCAGATCCTGAAAAGTAACACCATCCGGGTCAAACGTTATAGAACAGCACAGACCCTTAACAATTCTACTGACAGATAATAAGTTAATTGGAAATTTAGGAACACATAATGCAGAACGCAGAGGTAGGCAGTCAGAAGTACAGATATTTCCAAAACCAGAGACAGGCATTTGTGAACCATCAGCAAGAGTAATAGGAGGAATAGCAGTAGTTTTATGCAAATTTGAAAATAAGGTAAAGTTAATTGGAAATTTAGGAACACATAATGCAGAACGCAGAGGTAGGCAGCCAGAAGTACAGATATTTCTAAAACTAGAGACAGGCATTTGTGAACCATCAGCAAGAGTAACAGGAGGAATAGCAGTAGTTTTATGCAAATTTGAAAATAAGGTAGGATTGCCAATAATGTGGGAGGTCGCACCAGAGTCGATCACCTGTGTTTTTACCAGACTAGGTCAGGAGAACAGTATTGCCATCAGTGGAAGTCTCGGTAGAGGAGGCCAAACGCGCTTGAAGCAGTTTCTCAAATTTTGAACTGAT
Organism: Alisma plantago-aquatica; assembly: GCA_963693085.1. Classification (NCBI taxonomy): domain Eukaryota; kingdom Viridiplantae; phylum Streptophyta; class Magnoliopsida; order Alismatales; family Alismataceae; genus Alisma; species Alisma plantago-aquatica. The sequence goes on from OY856411.1 coordinate 572,919,800, forward strand.
CCAATCGGCAGACAGTGGAGCAGAAGAGGAGGCAGCAGTGTCAGGTTGTTCAGATGTGACTTGATTTGCCCACGCAGGCTTTCCATGTTTGATCCAACAGCGGTCTTCATTATGATTAGTCCGTTTGCAGAAGATGCAATAGCGTTGTTCTGTCAGTAGTAAATGAAGACCCCCGTCCTGGACCAGTAGAAGAGCGTCCACGACCGCGTCCTCGACCGCGACCACGTCCATGGAAGGAGTCTTCTGTCCTAACAGTAAGGGTTGTCCCATCAGAAGTATCAGGAAGAGCTTGAGAGACAGAAGGAAGACGCTGCACACACTTCAGAACATCGCGTAAGGTAGGAAGAGGATCACTAGAAAGGATTTGATCAACTACCCCCGTCACTAGAAAGGATTTGATCAACTACCCCCGCAAAGAGGGAGAGAGAGGGGGGGCGACGGCGGCGGAGGGGTGGGTGGCGGCTAGAGAACCCGCTCTGCTACCATCTTGGGTTGTCTGTAAGGGTTAGGGTGCACAATGTGTGTACCCCATATATTTATAAAGAGAACAATTATATATAGGTCAACATAGAATAGAAAAATAACAAGTGAATATAAAGAACTAAATAAAACACTATTTAACACATATCGTACGCACTAGTGACCAGTGGTAGGATAAATGGATTGGAAAAGACGTCGGACGATCAGAGCTGGGGATTGCCAGCCTCAAGCATGCCATAATGTTTACACAGTAGTAAAGACTTTATCTTTCTAGCGTCTGCAAGCATCGGCGGCACCAAGGTGGCAATGAAACCATCATCAACGGGAGGGAATAAATGTTGTTCGATGTGACGACTAATGAGAGCTTTGATAATTGACATGGTGCACGGTTGACATCATCCGCTAAAGTGTGTGGAATGTTGACGCCATCGCTTATTGGTGGTGAGAAGGCAGTATCTCTGACTCGTCCTTGTCAGTTACTAGATCACAAGTGGGGAGTGCATCTTCATCATCTTTCTCACCTACTTCTTCTGAATTCTTGTGTCTATGGTCACTCAAAGGAGGTTCATCCTCATGCTTGATTTAGTCTTGTGATTGCACGATAATCGCAGTCTTGGAATGGTTGGAATACGGAGGTAGTTTGAATTTCGTGCTTACCCGAGAGTTGCATCCAATTATTGTGGGCTGATGTTGCAGATATTTTCCTTGCTTTTGTGCAAAGTCATCCAATCGGTGTTGGAATACGGAGGTAGTTTGAATTTCGTGCTTACCCGAGAGTTGCATCCAATTATTGTGGGCTGATGTTGCAGATATTTTCCTTGCTTTTGTGCAAAGTCATCCAATCGGTGTTGAATATCCACCAGAACTAGAAGTGTGTCCACCTTGTTGTCAACTTGTTGAAGAGTCGCCATGAATTTTTTGGAGAAGAAAAACTCCTTCAAATTGATGTAGAACGAGATGTCTCTGAAGGAAGTTCGATCTGTGTGCATTGACCAGCGGAGCCAACTCCTCAGTGAGTTGGCTGGGGATGACAGGGGACCAGCGGCCCCTTGCTTGAGGGTTTGGGGGCGACAGCCACAAAAAAAATTTTGGGTTGCTTTCTAGCAGTCTAGAGGCATCACTAACTGTTGTAGAAGTCATTTTTGTACAAGGGTTCGAAGCTTGGCAACTCTGGTGGGTGCTTGTGGCCAATTCGAGCATGCGTGGAAGTCAGGACGGCTGGTAGCGAGTTGTAAGTTGCACGATTGAGCGTGAGAGAAAGGCCCATACTTGTCAAGGCGCGCGCCTAGGCGTCAAGGCGCCCCAGGGCTGCGCCTAGGCGAGGACGCTTTATTATAATGCTACAGTGACCTAGTTTTGTGGGTCTAGTTGTATATTTACTTATTTTAATGTTTGATATGGCTACACCAATGCTCAAAATTAATAGTGTTGCCTATTTTATGTGCCAAATATCACTTTTTAATTGGATCTAATACTCTTTTTTTGGTTTGACTGGATCTAATACTCTTTTTTGTTTGACTGGATCTAATACTCTTAGTACACATTTGATTTTTCTTAGTTTGCACCTTCAATTCAGATTGTACTAAGTAGCTATGATATGAAGGATAGTGATTACATTGCTTAATATTTGTAGCTATGTATGACAATAAATATATATTTATATGTTGATCACTCTTACATTCTTTACAATAATTCTTTTCGTGTCCTTGACATTATTGTCAAATGATAATATATTAGAAATATAATTGGTTATTTTTTCATACAATAAAATATATATATATGGAGAGATCGACTATAAATATGTAGATAACTACATATATAACTACACAATGTGTATATGAGTGGGGAAAAACCATGACACATCTATATATACATAAAATATATACATAAATTATTATTTTTAAAGGTCGCCTAGGCGACGCCTAGGTGCGCCTAGTCGCGCCAAGGCGCAAGGCGTCCGGCCCCAACGTCGTGTCGCCTTAACAAGTATGCAAAGGCCCCAAGGCTGGCTTTTATAAGGCTACATGACTTGACCCACAAGTAAAGGAAATTATAGAGAGATGTTTATGTTACACTAAGTGACATGTGCCTAGCATGTGCCTCACTTATGTTTTTACTTATGTGGTTTAGTCCCATTTTGCTCATCTTTCTTTTCTTTTCTCCTCTCTTGTCCTATATAAGAGAATGCACTGTAAACCTTTTCAATCATTCAATACATTTCTCTTCAATATTCTATATGGTATCGAAAGCAGGTTCTTCCTCCCCCGTACAATTTCCCACCCTAACCCTCATAACCTAAGCCCCCCCCCCCCGCCCGCCATTGCAGCCCCTTCCCTCCCCTCTCTTCTGCCGCCACACCCTCCTTCCACACGCCGCCGCCACACCCCCCCCCAACCTGTCGCCGCCACCCCCCCCCTTTCCCAACCGCCGCCACCACACTTCCCACCCGCCGCCGCCACCCCCCTCCTCACCAACCCACCGCCCTCCCCTCCCCGGCGCCGCCCCCCCCTCCTGCTGTCCCCACCACCATCTCCCTTGCCCGCCCCCTCCCTTCCTCTTCCACTACCCACAACCACCATTTCTCTGCTCATCTAATATCCTTTCTCCCTAACTCTACTTCTCTACGCTTTTTACGCCTTCGGACAGCCAGAGCTATTGCACATTGAGAGTCCCTCCGGCTATTTGGTTTCTTCTGCCTGCGCCTCATGAAGGAATCTTGATTTTCCTCATGACGACGTAGGTTCCTTTATCAGTTACTCTGCCAGTAGCGGGTCTCTTCTGATCTGATGCTTCAGATCTACAGTGTTGCTTTACTGCTCCGTAGGAGGTTCCTTTGGATCTGATCTCTGTTGCTGAGTTCTACTGCGGATGTTGCGCCAGCTATCTCTCCTACTACTGCTTCGACCCTATTCACCATGACCTCTGTCGAGCCGCCCCGTTCCCTGTGTGTTACCACAGTTAAACTCGGTAGCTCCAACTATCATCTCTGGTCCGCGTCCTTTGTCCTATATGTCAAAGCACAACTGCACAAGGTCGTTATTCTCATCTCACTACTGAACCTCCTGCTGCTCCAGCTACTACTACGGATGACGAAAGTAAGCAAGCTTATGCACAATGGTTCAAAGATGACATCCAGTCATTGTTCAGTCTTCATGAAGCTAAGGCCATGTGGGATCAACTATCTCACGTCTATTCTCATCAACAGAATCCCAAGCATGTTTTTGAAATTTTCAAAACTTTGGCAAAGAAGGAATCTTCCTCTGACACTCCTGTTGAAGACTCTACAATCAGTGCTTTGCCCTCTAGAATCAGTACGAAATGTATTACCCCTTGACTGTCGACATCAAAGAAGCCCAGAAGCAAAGCAATGAACTACAACTAGTCCTATTTCTGGCTGCTCTTCCTGCTTCCTTCTCTGGAGTAGTCGACTAGATTTTGTCCAGTGACCCACTGCCTACTCTCCGCCAAAGGCTTCCGTCTATGACCTCCACCGCTGCCATCGAACATCCGGCTCTGGCTGTTCGCAACTTCTGAATCTAGCCTTAGCCGAGGTCGCGGACGTGGTTGTGGAGGACGTTTCCCTCCTAACGGTGGACGCACATCTTCTACTGCTCCTGGTCGAGGACAATTTGTTGGTCCTTATTTCGCAACTTCTGTGGCCGCGACAATCACAATGAAGACCAGTGTTGGATCAAGCACGGTAAACCTATTTGGGCAAACCAAGCATCTGTGGAGACTTTCACTGATACTGCATGTGAACAGCCATCAGCTACGCCTTCCACTAAGTGGCTTCGCTCGGAGTTCTTGAAATTCTTTCAAGAATGCATGACTCAGCTTCCCTCTACGTCTGTTGTTGGTTCCTCCGCCTTGCTAGCTTCCCTCTACGTCTGTTGTTGGTTCCTCCGCCTTGCTCGCCTCTCCTTCTGCTGGTAACAATAAATGGTGCATTGACTCTGGTTCGTCAGTTAATATGGTTGGCGACATCAACTTATTTTCTGCCCTTACTAAAACCACACATATTCTCCAGTTACTGTCGTTGATGGCTCTAAAACTTATGTTCATGGTATCGGCATTGTTCCCTTGTCTCGGAAGTTGCATCTGAAATCTATTTTATATATCTTGAAATTTCATGTTAATTTGCTTTATGTCAGTAAGACTGTAAAAAATCTTCAGTGCTCCATTAAATTTGATCTTTCTAGTTGTGTTTTGAAGGATTTTCGCACGAAGACGAGGATTGGTTCGGGCCATGAAGGACCAAACGGACTCTACTATCTGGATGGACCACCAGCAGTGTCTGCTCTTCTGTCTACATCAGTCATAGGACTCCAGTGGCACTACCGGCTTAGTCATCCCTCTGCGGCAAAGTTGAAACATTTATTTCCAGCATTATCTGAAAAAACATTTTCTTGTGAATCTTATCAGTTGGGTAAATAAACGCGTTTTGTGTTTCCCGCTAAGAAAGAAATTGGTTCTCAAGCACTTTTTGATATTGTTCATGCGGATATTTGGGGCCCGTGTTCTGTTCGTAATCAATGTGGAGTTAAATATTTTTTTACCTTTATTGATGATTACTCCCGTGCTACTTGGCTATTTTTACTGAAAGATCGCAGCACAGTTTTAGATAATATCAGTGTTTTTTTCTCTAAAATAGAAACCCAATTCAACAAACCCATTAAAATTTCCCGCACCGATAATGCCCTTGAATTTTTGCAAAAATCAGTAACATCTTTTTGTTCTGTCCGTGGCACCATCCATTAAACTACTTGTCCCTACACTCCACAACATAATGGTGTTGCTAAACGTAAAAATCGACATTTGTTGGAGGTTGCTCGCACTTTACTTCTTCGTTATAAAGTACCTTACTGTTTCTGGCATGAGGTTGTTTCTACGGCATGCTATCTTATCAATCGCATGCCATCCTCTGTTTTGCACAATAACATACCTTACACCATTCTCTTTCCTGATGTTCAGTTGTTCTCTGTTCCCCCTCGTATTTTTGGGTGTACCTGTTTTTTCAAAAACCTACGCCCGGGGCTAATAAAACTTGATCCTCGCTCCACCAAGTGTATCTTTTTGGATATTCTAGAACCTAGAAAGATTATTGATGTTTTGATCCTATTCTGAAGCAATGGTTTGTGAGTGCGGATGTAGTATTTTTTGAGCATATGCCATATTTCTCTGATGATGGAGCATCACTCTCCAGTGATATGTTGGCGCCAACGCCGTTGCCTGATGTTGTTGAGATTTTGCCATCTTTTGAACTGCCTGAAGCCCGCCCTATGCAAGTATACAAGCGAAGGAACAAGACAAGTACTCCTTCCATGGCCCCTCCACAACCAATTCCTCCTTCTGCGGATGATCATACAACCACTAAGGTAACTTTTGGCTTACACCTGTCTATCAGCCAGTGCAAAGGTGTTCGTTCCAGCACAAAACATCCTATTAGTCTGCTCATCCGCTAACATGAATAACAGTTTTGCATGCTTCACTTCCACTATCTCTGCCATCACTATTCCAAAGACTGTTGCAGAAGCTCTTCTTATTCTTGCATGGAAACAAGCGATGTACCATGAAATGCAGGCACTCTCTAATCGCAAAACATGGGAACTTGTGGATCGTCCTCCATCATGCCCTACTGTTGGTTGTCGATGGGTCTTCGCAATGAAGTATCAACCTGACGGTGCAATTAAGCGACTGAAAGCTCGTCTTGTGGTAAAAGGATATACACAAACATATGGTGGGGACTACTTTGAAACCTTTTCTCCTGTAGCACGTTTAAATTTTGTTCGCATTCTGATTTCTGTTGTTGCAAACAAAGAATGGCCCCTATTTCAGTTGGATGATGTCAAAAATGTATTTCTTTATGGAGACTTGCAGGAAGAAGTTTACATGGAGCAACCATCGGGTTTTGTTGCTCAGGGGGAGTCCTCGCAGGTTTGTAAGCTGAGGAAAGCCATCTACGGTCTCAAACAGAGCCCTCGTGCTTGGTTCGACAAACTTAGTCAGATCTTAGTACCTTTTGGCTTTCGTTGTTTCCACTCAGATCATTCAGTTTTTATCTGCAAAACTGTGACAGGGCTAGTCATTCTTATTGTCTATGTTGACGATATTATCTTATCTGGCAGTGATACCTTGGGCATTCAGGCAACTAAAACTTACTTAGAAAAACACTTTGTCACCAAAGATCTCGGAAAGTTGAGATATTTTTTTGGCATCAAGGTATCCAGCTCGTTTGCAGGATTGTGCCTCTCCCAACGAAAATATGTACTTGATCTCTTGCATGAAACTGGTATGCTTGGTTGTAAACCAGCCAACACCCCTCTTGACCCAAATATTGATTGGGACGATGAAAACTCTCCCCCTTATGCTAATCACCACCAGTTCAGAAGGTTTGTTGGCAAGCTTATTTATCTTACTGTCACAAGAGTTGACCTCATTGTCGTTGTAGGATTCATCAGCAGGTATCTTGATAAACCACGACAGTGCCATTGGGACGTTGTATGTTACATCCTGCGCTATCTCAAAAGCTCTCCAGGCAAAGGCTTGTTATATAAGAAGCACGACCACTGCAATCTAAATGGTTTTTCATAATCTGATTATGCAGGAAGTCGCTCTGGTCGTAAATCTACATCGGGCTATTGCACATTTGCGGATGGCAATCTAGTTACCTGGCGAAGAAAAAAGCAGACTGTTGTAGCCTGGTCCAATGCAGAGGCAGAATATCAAGCCATGGCTCATACTGCAGGAGAACTTTTGTGGGTCCAAAGTCTCCTCAAGGAGTTTGACATATCCTATTCCAACCCTATACCGATGTTTTGTGACAACAAGGTTTCTATTTTTATTGCGAGCAACCCAACATTTCATGAAAGGACAAAACATATCAAGGTCGACTATCACTTTGTTCGTGAGAATGTTCTTTCTGGTCGTATTTGCACTTCGTATCTCAGCACTGAGCAGCAAGTAGCGGACATCTTCACCAAAATTCTTCCAAAAGCTCATTTCCGGACTCTAGTAGACAAGTTGGGCATGTTCGACATCTACGCTCCAGCTTGAGGGGGAGTATAGAGATATGTTTATGTTTCACTGAGTGACATGTGCCTAGCATGTGCCTCACTTATGTTTTTACTTATGTGGTTTAGTCTCATATTGCTCATCTCTGTTTTCGTTTCTCCTCTCTTATCCTATATAAGAGAATGCAATGTAAACCTTTTCAATCATCCAATAGATTTTCTCTTCAATATTCTATAGAAATAAACTCCTATTTACTGAAATTTGGAATCAAATAAAACCTAAGATAAAGAAAAGCATAAAAGATTTAAGACTAAGTACATTAACTGAAAAAAATTGCACTTAAGTTCCTAAATATAAAAGTAAAGCAAAAATACGTAAAATAAAGCCTACTGTGTCTTACATGACACCTAGTTGGCTAATTCGGTGTCCCGTGTTTGACCAAACATTTGTCCTTAGTGTGGTTGTTTCAGCCACACAAATTGCAATGATGCGGGCCAAGCTAACCCTTGTCGTGACCAACTCCCCCTAAAGTGCGGTCACAGCCTCTGCCACGGCCATGGCCAGAAGAGATGGCAAGAGTAGATCAATCAATAAGTGAAGTTGTCGATATTCGGGCAGGGAGGCGTTGCAATCGTTTGTAGACGTCATATAACTCAAGTAGGGGATGACTGGCAAGAATTTGACTAGCAACACCAGAGCACTATTCAGGCAATCGAGCAAGAAATTGTTTAAGTTGTAACTCGTGTTGCTTCTTTAGGAGGATGAGCAAGTTTGTAGTCAAGGGATTATAGATGTCTAGTTCACCCCAGAGCCCCCTAAAGGAGACAAAATAATCATTCAAACATGTATAGGAGGTTACTCACAAATGTGTCAGACTTCTATATAATATCTGATACATTGGATGGATACCGCTTGTAGGGTTAAATATGTGCAAGTCAGTCTCACGTCTCTTTCATAGTAGACATTCTAAGAAGAGATATGTTGATCTTGGATTCAACATTGTTTACTATCCATGTCATCACAACCGAGTCATCGCGAACCCAATCATTATAAACTTTGTTGTTTTAAAAAGCAGCTACTCAGACTGGCCTTTAGGTGTGAGTTAGGTGGCTATGCATTAAGCGTCCCCTTAAGGCCCACTCAGCCCGCATAAGCGGCCGCTTGAGCGTTGCTTTTGGGCGCCCGTCTGAGGCTGCTTAAGTGTAAAGCAGGAGCTTGGAGCATGTCTTAGGCTTAAAATGGAAATGTAATGTGATACTAACTACTAAGTATGTATTAGGCTACTGATATTGTATAACACTATTTAACATGCTAATATTAAAATATTGTATGAAACAACTAAGTATATTTATATTTCACAATAGCTGACTAGCGTGTAAAACTACATTGACGTTGTTGCTACTATATAATACTAACTACAATGTATCATTAAGCTTATTATAGCAAATAATACTATCTATATGTATTATGTCATGTAATACTAAGTGACTATGTCATAAATCGATAATATTGTAATGTTGTGTCGTACTAATTAGTAAGTATGGAACATGCAGTTAATAAAGACCAGTCAATTTGTAATGTAATACAATATAACAACGTAAAATATTGTGAAGTGTCGTACTACTATATAATACTAACTACTAAGTATATTACCATATGATGGTATGATACTAGTATACTATTGTACGTAATAAATACTACTATATATGGTACTAATTGTTAAGTAGTATGTAATAAATACTACTATATATGGTACTAATTGTTAAGTAGGCTACATGATAGTATGATACGAGTATATTGTTGTATGGTAATCCGTGTATACTAATGGAATTACACGTTGGTAACACTAATGTTGTGTAGGGATAATTACACACTGTCATACAAATTTAGATATGTATAGAAGTTTCTAATATAATATAGAAATGTGTGTATTTTTGTATCAAAAATTAATGGAAATGAAGCATCTACTTTTTCAAAATGAACCCGCTTAAACACCCACCTAGCGCTTAAGCGGCCACAAGGTCGTGTTTGCATGCCTCCCGCTTCCTACTTTCTAAAACATCAGCACTATTTTAAAAGGCGGTCATTTCTCCGCTTAAGCATGGCAGGCCATCCACTTAAAGAATCTTATATGAAGCGGCAAGTGAAGCATTTTTTCATAAAGTATGCGCTTTTTCCCGCTTCAACCCTCTTCATCTCGCTTAGTGTGAGCCACTTAACCGGGTAGTTAGGGCCTCTCTTATCAAAACAACTATCCGGCTTGGTCTAACAACAACTAAACGAAAAAGAAAAACAGATTTCTTAATACCTACTATGTATTATATGCCACAGAGGTAAAAGAAGCAAAACATTGTATTTCGTTCTTCTCCTACCTATACTAAACTTGTGTGCTGGCAATGTATGTGTTTCTACCACTCACTAGTAGCTATAGATGTAGTACTTTATAGCAGATTGATAATATCATATAGGACCTATATGGATTCTACCATATAAGAGTTCTGTGTTATTATTGTAACTTATAAATATTGCAAAGAAGCTATAAGAGAACAATATAGAAATACAAGTACAATCTACAGTATACAAACTTGAATATATGTGTATACCATTATACTAAATTAAGACAGTTATATGATGGAAAACATAGTATATACCCCGAGTTTTGGAAGCGCAAAGCGAGAAGCGTGCGGATTTCCCCCCTTGAAGCGGGAACCGGGTTTTGACACGGATTAAAGCGATCACCATGGAACACAACATCGTCGAAGTTTGGTGAAGTTTCGCTGAAGTTTCGAAATTCGACCATAGGCGAAGTCGAATACCATATACTTCGACCTCATCCAGACTTCGGGGCGAAGTTTCATGGATGTCGGCGAAGTTGACTTTTTTGTGTGTTTTTTTGTCTCAACTTCTCTGAAGTTGTCGAAGTTTCCTCGAAGTTGGCGAAGTTGGGGCGAAGTTAAGACCACCCAGAACCATAATCCCAACTAGTGCCCCAATGGCCATATAAGGCATAAATATCACTCCAACCCTCTTCATAACTTCTAATATCAGCTCCTATGTTTTTTGTTGCCACTCATTCCTAGAGAGGGTGTTGTAACTACTATTTGATTGTATATTGTATATAATACATATGGGGAAATGTATCTATATATGTGTATTGCACAATTGACCATTTCAAGCAACACATTGTATTATTAACCTACATAGGGCTAAAGGGTCATACATCGTGTTCTTTTTTTAAATTCACATACATAAGATAGAGGTATAACATAATTAGAAGTTTTCCATCAAAGTTTTCTAAAAATTCACATCATTTCTTCAAAAAATGGCATCGAAGTTTGTCGAAGTTTGCGTCTAAACTTCCTCGAAACTTCCTCAAAGTTTCCACAAACTTCCACTTCCACACCTGGCGAAGTCGACACGAAGTCGAAGTCCTGCACCATGGCGATCACCTTTTAAAAAAGTGGCCGCGTTGTTTTACATAAAAATATATTTTTTCTGAAAAACTTGCATTTCACTTTCTCCCTTAGGGCTAAATCTGGAAAGGCAATACTTCTATCCGGGATAATTTGACTTAGCCAAACTCTAATTATACTACTGGTGATAGAAAATAAAATAATTTGTAGATTCACTTCTAATTAGAGTAAGTACATTATAGAGTCACAATGTCATAGATGCATAATGCATACAATTAAAATATAAAAATCACAAGGTAGGTTAAATCTTGATGTATGATACATGGCAATAATGACTACTAAATTTACAATAAATAGATTAATAGTAAAATCAGTAATTATAATATTTAATTATGTGACGTAGCAATATATTTTATTCATTAGGGAATCGTGCAATCATATAAAAGTGCCATAATGGTATGTATTCATTCATCTGACATATGATGAAATTGTGCATCAACCGGTAGCAAAACAAACAGTATATACATGTGACAAGATGATGTGCTTTCATATAGGAGGTTACGTGATGAGATTTTGCAACATTAAAAAAATTATGGAAATTCAAACATAGCAGGAACAAGATGAATTACTAATATTATATCATGCAAATTAAAACATCGCGAGAATAGGATGAAACATCAAAAAATTATGCAAATATCAGTAACATTATATTACAAACTCTACAGATGGAAGATGACAGTACATAGTTCTTATATAGATGTACATAGTGTACAAACAACGGTTCTTATATAGATGTACATAGTCCACAAACAACGGTAACTAATTAGAGAAACTAATTACCAGTGAATTTAAAAACGGCTGATTAAACGGCCAATCAATCGGCCCAGCACCCAGGCCATTTAAAATTGGCGCAAATCACCCGTCAGAAGTTTTGCAATTAATCGCCTGTTTTTCCCCACTTTCTGCCATTTTTTCCGTCTTTTTGCCCTTTTTTCCCACTTTTTGGCCACTTTTTGTCCTTTTTCAAAATACTATTGTACACCTATTACACTATATGGTCCAAGTATTATTGATTATGATACATTAAACTTATATACATTAAATTATATGACAAGTTGTAGTTCTAATAGAGAATGCATATTTTGTATGCAAGTCGGGATAATAGGGTACTGCTGTGAAGTGTAATGTATACAAGTAAATTACATGTAACTATAATCTAATTTAGAATGTATACTTTAATTATTGCTGTAATGTATGACTAATTGATGATATGCACATATAACAATAAGTTAGTAAGGTATCCAATGACAAGTCTATTGTTTACTGCTTAGCTATGTAAACATGTGATGCAAATTTTTTTCTGTATCATGTATGTCGGGTGTTTTATCCATGTTAAGTCTATTGTTTAATAAATTATGGCTATAATAATTGTCATATAGCTATCTTATAAACTATTTGGGTGTTTTGTATTGTTGGGTAGAGTGTTTATATATATATAAAAGTTCCAAAAAGTATAGTATTTGTTAAAGTGTCTATATTAGTCTATTAGTTAAATAGGCTAATTAGTTTAGTGGGCCTTTATATTCCGGCCCGTCTAGTTTAGATTACTTGGGTCCTAAGTAATAGGGCGTCTCTCCTCTCCTATATAAAGGAGAGGTCGTCAGTCTTTGTATCACATTCTATTCTATTCAATCCATCTTTTATATTTTAACATGGTATCAGAGCGGGTTAGATCTTGAGGAAACCCTAGCAGCCGTCCTCCCTCTCTCTCTCTCCAAGCCGTCCACAACAACCCTAGCAGCTAGCAGCCGCCGCCTCTTAGAGAGAGCGACCAAGGGGGAGCGCCCGTCTGCGGGCGGCCGTCGCCGTCGCCATGGCTTGGCCGGCTGCCCGCTAGGCATATCCCCGCCTCCGTGGCTTATCCCCTTTCATATTCATTCATTCTTTTTCAACGATCACTGCTCCTATCTCTTTCCCGGCGCCATCAGTCTTGCTGCCCCATCACCCAGTCGTCGCCGCTGGCAACTAGCAGCAGCACCAGCCGCCGCCGCTGGCAACTAGCAGCAGCACCAGCCGTCGCCTCCATCAGCAGCAGCCGGCGCCGCCGCCAGCAGCCGCACCAGCCGGCGCCGTAGCCGCAGCCGCTCTTGCTGCCATCCTCCAGCGTCGCCGGCACAGCCTCCAGTAACGTCTCTGTTGTGCTTCCAGCAGTCGTCGACTGCAAGCTGTAGCGCCATCTCCGCCGCCCAGCAGCTTCCGCCAGCCTAATCAGTTGTGCCGCAAACAGCAGCAACTTCGGCCGCCATCAACAGCAAACGTCCATCATCCGCGCCATCATCCCGAAGGAACAGCAGCCGCCAGCCAGCAATTAGCAGCACCATCGTCATCCTCCATCATCGCCGTTGTATCTGTGCTCGTAGGCTGCAGTGTTGCCTTATCCAAGCAACTGTATCCCCAGCCTTAATCGCACTTTTTCAACCGGCGCTCCATCTCATGACGTCTTCAGATCAGCCTTCATCGCCGCTTTGGAGAGGCTCCGCCTTGGCTCCGCATGCATCCTCTTGGCATGCAATATCTCCGAAGTCACGCAGGAGACCCTTTGTCATCTCCTATGTTGCGACAAAGTGCTTCATCAGCCGAGCGTCATCTCCAGCCATCATCCGCAAGCTGCTGCTCCTCCACTTCATCATCATTCCGACGATCTTCATCCGCAAGTTGTTGCTGCGTTGTGCGTCATCATGCAACTGCTGCCATCCACAGTAGGCGATCACCCATCACTCTCCACCGCTACCAAACAACCATGTTTACTACCCCCATATGCATTATCCCTGTCTCTATTCGGATCCTTAATCGGTTCTATCTTTTGCTAATCGGATCCTATTTTGACCCTAATCGGATTTTCAAGGTCCATTCTTCAGATGTCCTCATTCCAGATGCACTTCAAGGAAGACCTTCTTCAAAGCTCGAGTATCTTCAGCCTGCAGAGTCATCATCACCATATGATTCAAGGGGAATATTATTTCAGGGGGAGTAACATATTTTGTATGGGAGTGATATTTATCTTCATCTTTTATTTATCATTTCTTTTTATCGAGTCTTGTAACTCTCCAAGCTTGGACATGTGTTTCACCCATGCTCCAGCTTGAGGGGGAGTGTTAAAGTGTCTATATTAGTCTATTAGTTAAATAGGCTAATTAGTTTAGTGGGCCTTTATATTCCGGCCCGTCTAGTTTAGATTACTTGGGTCCTAAGTAATAGGGCGTCTCTCCTCTCCTATATAAAGGAGAGGTCGTCAGTCTTTGTATCACATTCTATTCTATTCAATCCATCTTTTAAGTTAGTAAGGTATCCAATGACAAGTCTATTGTTTACTGCTTAGCTATGTAAACATGTGATGCAAATTTTTTTCTGTATCATGTATGTCGGGTGTTTTATCCATGTTAAGTCTATTGTTTAATAAATTATGGCTATAATAATTGTCATATAGCTATCTTATAAACTATTTGGGTGTTTTGTATTGTTGGGTAGAGTGTTTATATATATATAAAAGTTCCAAAAAGTATAGTATTTATATACATATATGTAATTTTTTATAAAATTATATAGGAAACGAAAATCCATTTTTTCAAAAAGCGCCCGCTTATCGCTGAACCAGTTACAAGCTGTTGTCCGGGTACTTACCACTTGACGTTTTTTAAAACATTGCTAATTACCAAACTGATTATTACACCTATTACAATACAAAATTTTCAGTTTTTTTAAATTCAGCAGGTGATTGAGCAAATCCAGGAATGCGTGCTGTGAAGGCCCTGAAGCGGGAAAAAGAGGCCCCAAACAAGCAGCCTGAAGCAGGAAAAAGAGGCCCCAAACAAGCAGCCTGAAGCAGGAAAAAGCGGACAAAACGGCTGATTTAGCGCAAAATGCTTCAAAGCCCGCTTCAGTGAAAATTAGAACGGGATATGTGCTTGGTCGGTTAAGCAGACGCTCTACCCGCTTTTTTATTCACTGTATATACATGTCCTAAAATTTTCAGTTGACTATTGTAGTCAACATGTTAAAGTGTCTGAGAGGTAACGAGGCTCTTTGTTTGTGTGAGGCGAGCCATAAACCTCGAGGTGTTCAAGGCGTAAGCCTCAAAATATGCATGAGGCGATCATCAAATAATGATTTTATACACGTATATGCATGTTTTACACATTATATTTGTCTATTTATGATATGTGTGTGTTAATAGTATATGTATATACAAAAAAATAAAACTAACTCAAAATTGTTTGTGTAACTTAATAAAGATTAATTGAGAAAGAAGACCAACATGATACTAAATAAAATGTAGAAATCAATAAGATATCAATGACTTTTACTGATCCATATTTGTATTTGGACAAAAAATAGGGGATATAGAACTTGGAATTAGTACGAACAAAGAACCAAAAGTTAACAATGAAGGTTGAAATATCTCACTCAGAGAATGATAATCATAATTTTGGTAAATAAGATAATGATAATTATATACAACTTGAAATAGAAAACTTTTGAATAAAGTGTTTATAATGATCTTATAAGTAGAAAAGTTGGCATTAACATAAGACATTATCATCCAAAATCGAGTCTTGCGCCTCAACTAAGCCACAAAGCCTTAAGGCGAGCCTCAGACATTTTGAGGCGTAAGCCTGAGTCCAGGACATCGAGGCGTAAGTCTCGCGACGCAAATAGGATAGCCTCACCTCAAGGCGGGTTTTTTTTAACCATGGTTGTAGTATACTACAGGATACCCTAATGTAATCTAAAGTTAAGTACATTATTCAACAAGTAATATAATGTAATATTTAAAAGTAAGTCTATAACATGATATGTCTCATGAGCTAATGAAATTGTAGTAAATACATATATTTAGATATTTAAAAGTACTTACCTTGTTCTAACAATATTAATAATATTACTTGGTTATTGTGGTTGTTCAATAATTTAGTATATCATATTACTGAAATCTAAGATACCTACATTATTTCACTACATAGTCAGCTTTTTCAAAAAGGGCCCCTTAAGTAGTCATTTCACGCTTAAGCGTTAAGAGAAGGTTGACCACCCGTTTCTTGCTTCATGCTTTTCAAAACCCAGAAACGAACAAAGTGTATGGATGTGGATTGTCCCTTTCTTAGAAAGAAGCTTCAAAATGGGTTGATTTATTCTTATCAAGTTTAAAGATCTATTAGCAGTTTCATTTACTATGTCCTTGAATGGTTGGCAGGTCCAAACCGTCTAATTTACATGTAACAAGCTAGGCACATATGATACATATGCTCCAGCTTGGGAGTGGTGTTAATATGATGTACAATGGTAGTGCAAGCCGTTGTAACTATGTGTGAGGAGAGATGTATAGATTATCCCTAGTGTACTCCCTTGTAAACAAAAGTCACAATGGTCGACTGTAAATAATTACATCGCCTCTTCCCCTATTAGTGTGTGTATAAGTGATCATCAAAACCCACTAATATTTCCTAGGGACCCACAAACAGCCCAGCGTGGCAAATTAGGTGAGACATAGGGCAAGGCACACCCTCAAGGCGCTCCTTGACACCTAGGTGGCTGCCTTAGTGTATGCCTTAACCAGTATGGATATGTGACAGTGAAAAAACACCAGCAATTTAGAAATGATTGTTTCTTGCCACCAAAAAGAAGCAATTGATCTCGTTAAACCAAAGAATAACATGCAAGTATAAGTAGTCAGGTTCAATAGGATCAAACACTTATAAGCATAGAGGAATCAAGTACAATGGTGCATGAGAGGTATAAAAAGAAATAAGAAAGCATTTAGTGTAGAGAATCATATTTATGAGTACGTCAAAGTTTTAACATAATTATATCCACGGATAATAGAGTTCTACAATTTTCTCTCAAGGCAAGATACTGAATTAAATGATGCCATGCAACTGGAAAGAGGGGCAAATGTGGTTCTACTGGATGTTTTACCTCATAAGAGCAACCACACAACAATGGGAGGAGCACAAGTTGTGAGGCTTCTAACTCTGAAGCAAGATATGAAACCTATCATATTCCTTAGAAGCCTACAGCGACAAATAAGTTCTCAACAAACACACTCAAATTTAAACTGTCAAAATAGTCAAAAGAGAATAATATTTAAAAATTGGTTTTGCACTGAGGTTGTATTCCTTTTGATAAACAGAATTAAGGTGACAGACCAAGACTTCAAGATCCAAAAAGAAACCATCTGTTGCCAGGTACTCGCAGTTGATTGTGATGGCACCTACTCTCCATTTATAAAGATCAACTGTTCAGGATGCAATCAATCTACCACAACTTCACAGCACATTTCATCTCACAACTAAAAGAGACTCCTTACAAAAATAAAATTCTAGGTCCTGATAGACCCCGGTAAAATTTCCTCATTTCAGAACAGATTCGTGCAATGATGATTAAATTAAAGAGTTCTTTAACTTAAAGGAATACCAACACAACTCCATTGGCATAAGGCAAAAATGGGATAAGAAACTCAAAATATATTGATTAGAATGCTATCATTGTTCCCTATCTAAATACATACCTAGGGCTTGATTATTAAGCTCACGGTATAAACAGTGGGAAATAAACAATAGATAACGAGCGTCAGCACGTCCATAGTGGACCATTTCATCAGAAATTGGGCGTGTTCTCCAATCTTCTCGCTATCATGGGAGAAAATGCAAAAAAGATAGTAAATAAATTGCTTGCAAATTGTGTTAACCTTGTGATTGTCAATAGAAAACAACACATCAGAATACAATCACTAAAATGCATCCATATTAGCCATGTAAAATTATATATATACTAGTTTGGTCCAACAAGATTATGCCACAGACAAGTAAACCCTAGTCCCCAACAAAGTGGTATGGATAGGGTCTGTTATTTACTTCATGTCAATGTTCTTACATTGCAAAGAGTTTATGTTTTTCTTCGCAATTTTGCTTGTGCAGTTGGAAGTCAACTTACATATGAACCTTACTTAGCATTGAGTATTCATATACCTAGGCCTAACTTCCAACATAAGTAAAAGTGTTAGTCTCTATCTCACTCCTGCAATTTTCACAAACATTTCCCACAACCGTCTTTGATTTTCACAAACTCATAAAAAAATATTCTGCCCCCTTTGTGTATAAATGATTGCCAAGGTAGGCCTTCATTGAGTATTCATATACCTAGGCCTAACTTCCAACATAAGCAAGAGTGTTAAGTCTCTATCTCACTCCTGCAATTTTCACAAACACTTCCCACAATCGTCTTTGATATTCACAAACTCAAAAAAATATTCTGCCCCTTTTGTGTATAAATAATTGCCAAGGTAGGCATTCACCTATCTGATGATGCAAACAAAAATTTTAGCATTTGTGCACAGCAAAATGACGTGGTAATATCAGTGTTATCAAGGCGCCCGCCTAGGCGCGCCTAGGCGCCCTAGGCGTTAAGCCAGGCGCCTCAAACTAGGCGCCCAGCCTATTAAATGCATGAAGTGGGCGTTTAAGGCGTTTTAGGCCCAAATTATGCAATTTAAAGGCTAAACTAGCATGAATCGAGTCTAGATTTGGTCAAATTAGATCACCTTCAGTCATTGCATGGCTGATATAGGTCTGATTTAGAGTAAATCAGGTCAAATTTTGGCAAATTAGGTCTGGTCTGAGGAAAATCAGGTCTGATTTGGGGAAATGAGGATTGATTTGGGCCAAATTGGTATGTCCTCATAGCGCTGTTTGTTAAGTTTTTTCTACTTTTTCATATTTTTATTGTTCTTGCTTCTTTCTCTTTTCTTTTTTTATCCATTCTCCTGCATCTTATTCCTGAGTCCTGCTGCTATGTTTTTTCTGAGTTATTCATCCTATATTCCCTCCTACTACTATGCAAGTATGTGCATATTTTCTTTTTCAAATTTGTCCTATACATCCTGCTACGAAATCTACTACTACTATTTACATATCTAATTTTCTTTTTCTGATTTCTTCCTCCTAAATCTCCTCTCTTAGCCACTGTTGTTTGCATGTTTCCATTTATTTTCACTGACCTATTCCTTCCTCTATATTTTCTAATTC
Source organism: Alisma plantago-aquatica (assembly GCA_963693085.1). Classification (NCBI taxonomy): domain Eukaryota; kingdom Viridiplantae; phylum Streptophyta; class Magnoliopsida; order Alismatales; family Alismataceae; genus Alisma; species Alisma plantago-aquatica. The sequence continues at coordinate 572,938,785 of OY856411.1, forward strand.
AGCACCTGCTACTGCTGTTTTTTATTTTGTTTTGTTGATTCTTCCTCTTTCAATCTCCTTTTACTGCCCTTGGTTTGTCTTATTCTGACTTCTTCCTACAGAACTTCTACCATTTGCATGCTCTTTTTATCCAATTTTCTCTCACCAATTCGTACTTGTCTTCCTCTTACTGTTGTTTCATTTTCTTCATGTTAATTCTGTTGTCCCTGATTCTCCTATAGTTATCAATTCAAATTAGACTTACAATAACATTTAATGAATAAATAATACATTATCACATATAGTATCATGTGTGTGAACATTTAAATATGTAACTGAAAAATAAAAGTAAAAACAAAAACGCCCAGAAAAGCCTAGGCGCCCGCCTAGGCGCCTAGGCGGGCTAGGCGCCCCTTAGATGAAACCCACCGCCTAGACGCCTTGACAACCATGGGTAATATATGGCATGTTCAAATATTTTTTTGTTTTTCCTCTGTTTGTTTAATCCTACATAGGTATCGCCTTTTTGTTTTAGTTTCGTTGTAAAGTAGTGAGACCTTGCACTCTTGTATAATCATCAAATTAACGTTTCACTTGTTAACATGTATGAGAGCATTGCACTTTCTGGATTCCCTCCGTGAGTTTGTTCTCAGGGTCTATGTACAACAGTGCCCCCCCCCCCGTTCAAGCCTCTACCCCTGCACGCACTTAGGCATTGCTCCTGCCCTCTACTCCAACCATAATTGTTGTTAGTGTTTGCCCCTCTGCCCACAGCTGTTCCCATTTCCCACTGCCGTCGGTCCTTCTTCCTCTTCTTCTACATGTTGCTTCCAGCCTTCCACCACCTATTGCCCTACCGCCTCATCGTTGCCCCTGCCTCCCCGCCACTATTTACCACCCTGCCTCCACTGCTTGCTGCTTCCGCCTTCCACCTCCATCTCAAAGCCATCACCCTTCCCTCCCTCCATTCCAATTGCCGTCGCCATTGAGTGAAGTGAAGTTTTCATCAATGTATACTCTGTTTCTCTCTTTATTGTATTTTTTTGTCATACTGATTCGGTGATTATGATAACTTCTTTCATGCATAAACAGAATAATGACACTAGTTGATATGTTTTACACATGTTTGGAGATGTGTAGAATTTTTGAGATGTCGAATCAATGGTTGAAGATTATTTTGGAATTAGGTTGCCACATTGAGGAATCTTGGACAGATGCTTCTTTTGATCAGAATTCGATATAAGATTATTAGATTGAGCCCATTTTATGTGGGGATGTTCAGCATAGTAACTTTGATTTTTTTTTTCAAAAAATTTAAAGAAATGCCTTGAAAGGTTTCTTTAGTGACCACTTTGTCATGAGGAGTGAGGCCTAGCATCTTTGGTTCTTGTCCAATTTGAGTCGACCCTCCTGGGCTAAACGAAAGGGGTATGCAGACGGGCTTCATGAATAACTAGTAAGGGAATAGAGTGGTTCCACTGGTCAAGTAGTCCCGCGAGCCAGCCAATAGAGTAAGGAATAAGAAAAATTGGATCAATTGGCATAGTGCTTTCATTCAAGTAGGGGGTAGGGACAGTAAAGTAGGCAGCAAATGGTCCAGGGATCCGTCTGTCAATATATCATCCCTCTTACTGATGCGTCTCCTTTAGAGGAAGATCCAGTATGAGACTAGACGCACTCCGTGAAAATCCTTCATTTCTGCCAGTAAGCAAACAAAAAATCCACGGGTATTTGACCTTTACTCTAGTATCCGCATCTATAAATGGATACATCATATCTGAAGGGATTATTGGAGTTATTAAGGGGCATTTTGGAAGAATTTTAGTTAATTACTAGAATGAGACATCGACGAGAATTCTTTTTATATGAAAACAGATATATTTTAAGTTTTAAAGTATGGACACTCAGAAAGTGCTTACAATATGCAAAGATATAGTCTTCATTTCTAAGTGGTGTTAGTGATTGATGTTGGTCTCCTTTTTGTGCTTGTGCCCAGGAATCCCATCCAAACCCTAAGGCTTGGAAATTGTAAAAGGGAGGGTGATGCCCCCCGACCAACCCAGAAAGTCTTTGTGATAGCTGCTCTTGTGAGAAAAACGGGATAACAGAGAAGCAAGGAGGAAATGTTGACAGTGCAAGAAGGAGAAAACCTTGGGAATCTTTTTCTTACAAAGATGTTGTCTTCGTAGAGGAGAAGAAGACGGAACCAAAGCCGAAAATGGTTCCCAAAATGGAGTAGCGAGATGGGAGAATGACCTTGTCGAGGTTGGACTCACGGCATCGGTGGGGATAAGAAAGTGTGTCACATTTCACATATCGTCGGAAAGATCTATTATATAAAATTATTCGTGAATACTGTTATCTAGATTCGATAATCCATATCTTCCTATTAAATGATCTAAATCTCATTCTATCTTTGTTAGCATACTTAAAAAACTCCAATAACATGTACTTTGACTTATTTGATGACACTTTGGTCTAAAATGATGTTACTCTATCTATAAATCTGTCAGGGTTACGTGGAACTCCTACAACCTACATGGTGAACTTGTTACCCTAGTTGAAAATATGATGACACTTATGCATGTTAATGTTGCAAAAGATGATGGCTTTCCACAGTGAATTGCATAGGAGGATTCAACCATACCCTAATCAGACTCAGCGCCCAACCTAAAGATGATGAGTAATACTAATTCATGAAACATGATTTCTAATATTTCAAGATATCTTGACTTGTGACTCTTGAATCCAAAGATCTACTTTATCTTGTTACTCAAACTTCCAAAAATGTATGTTTTACCACTTATTGTCCAGACTAGTGGTACTAATGATATTGATTTTGTATGTACACTTTAATGTGCCAGTTGGCCTATGTATTTATTTGAAGTGTGAACTATTTATCTGTTCTCTATTGACAATTTATGTATGTTGCAACATCTGGACAAGAATGAAATCTTCCATTATACATACTTAGTGCATCTGCTTGCAAAAAAAAGGACACACTACTAGGTGCATCGGCTTGTAAAAGCAAGGACACATGTTGAGTGTTCCTTGGTCATGGGCCTTGGTTCCATAGAAAATATAAATCATGATTGTCGGTTCCTTCCTCTCACCAGCGAGTGTTTGGGGAAGAGGTCAAGAATTGACCCTTGTGGCAACACCACGTTTATGATTTAATGGAAATGGACTCAAAATCCATTTTCTCTTGTGAATGAACATTTCATGAAATGTTGAGTTTTATATTGTTACTATACTATTTTTTCAAGCAGATTATGTTTATCTAAGCTTATGAATTTATATTGTTTTACAATGTACCAATGCTACTGCAATGATGTTTATTCGTTTTTACAATCTTAGATTATGTTGCTAGAAGATGATGATAATTTTTGAATGAAGGACAATTAATATTCAAACTCAATGGAGACTATAAATATTCTGGATGTAACCTTCTCATCTATAGTTGTAATTTTTCTTTCAAGTAAGAATATGTATCTACCTTTGTGTTGTCTAGAGGCCTTTATGTAAACACTTAGGTTTATTTATGGAAATGAATGTTTTGGTTCCTATTTTATATATTTTTGTTTTGAGCAACCTAGGGACTGGCACTGTTATCTCCTTTTAAATGATTCCCTATATGGGTACCACATTGGGTTTGGGATCATTATGTCAACCCATGACAGCCACCCCTCCCCTTCCTCCCAGCTCCCTCTCACCTTCGGCTCCTATCCTTCTTTCCCCATCTTCCTATCTTCCTCATGGCATCCTATTGCCCATGATGCCCATACTTTGGCATGAATCCCCAACTTATTGACAACCATACTCATACCCTCTCTCTTCTAACTCCGCTTGTTAACAAAGGGGTTTCTTTTCCTTTTCTTGGGGATCTTCCCCCATCTTTCTACGTCAGATGTCCTCTTCATCAGCTGCCAATGCCATGATTGTCGTGTTTTAAATCATATGTTCATTCCTTCTTGCACTACCTATGTTTGACATGCTTCGTCATCATGGTAGTTGCTGCATATGCCTTCCATGCATTGTGCTACTTACTACAGTCAAATTAGATGGATCTAAGTACAACACATGGTCTGCCTCATTTAAAATATGTGTGATATCTCAAAGGAGGTATTTCCATCTTGTCATTGTGGCTCCAGAGCCTCTTGTTGCTACTTATGATGTCAAAGCCAAACAAAACCTATGAGCTCTGGGCCAAGGATGAGCATCATTGGTTATCCTTGATGGTCAACATCATTGAGCCCAAGATTAGTTCGGTACTTCTTCACCTCAATACTGCTAAGGATGTGTGGAGTGTGGTCTCTCACATCTACTCCCATCAGCAAATTCAAAAGACGATTTTTTAAATTTCCAAGGCTCTTGTCAAGAAACAATTTTCTACATATAGTCCATATAGGACAATTACCATCAGTGTAAACTTTTGTGGGATGAGTTTAAGAATCTACCACCTTCTTACTAGCTACTACTAAGATTAGTGACATAGAACACAACTAACTCCATCTTGTTCAATTTCTTGTCGCTTACTGTTAAAGAGTATATATGAGCCTATTTAGTTAATAGGTTATTTAGTTAGTGGGCTTTTCTATTATAGCCCGTTTAGATTACTTGTGTCTTAAGTCTTAGGGCGTCTCCCCTCTCCTATATAAAGGAGAGGGCGTCCAGTCTTGTATCCATCCCATTGCGTTCAATATAATCTTATTTTCTACATCAGCCGAGCGACACAATCATCGTCATCTGTCTTGCTGTTGTGTTGCTGCCATATCATCCAACAACCATATCCCCAGCCGTTGATCACACCATTCAGTTGTCGTCGTCATCCATGCCCCTAGTCGCTGCTCCACTGCTGCTCTCCATCTCGTCATTGTTGCCCCAACATTTTCGCCTATCCTTGACTGAAGCACGGTCACTCATCACTCTCCACCGCTACCAAACAACTCTATTACTGCCCCCATATACCAGATGCCTGTTGATATTTGGATCCTTAATCAGATCTGCCCTTGGCTAATCGAATCCAATTATAAGCCTAATTGGATTTTTCCCTTTTCGGGTCGGGATTAGATCCATTTATTTTTCTAACCGGATCTTATATTGACCCATTTAGCATATTCTCTCCGGTTATCGATTTCATTCTCCACATATTACACATCTCCATATCACAAAATCCTCTCGAATCCACCAATTCCTTTCCCAACCACCCATATCATGTATGTATCCCTTTCCACAGTGCGGGGGGTCATATATCCATTTCTTCACACCAAATACTCACTCTCGTCGTATTTGGTGTGCGGGGGGGATAGAGAGGAGAGGAAGAGATGAGAAGAGAGACAGAGAGTGAGAGAATATGTATGAGAGAGAGAGTATGAGAAGAGATGATATATGTATTCAGGCTATTATCTTCATGGAGATTCACATTGTTCAGCACATTCGTTCTCTACTTCCAGACAGCAATGAAGGATCTTCATTCAGCGTCAACACCGAGCTATCCACGTTCGTACCACGTTATGTACGTCAGGTGTTGATGGTGTACTTCAGTTGCATTCACATGAGACAGAGGGTGCTTCTTCAGATTTTATAAAAACTCAGCAAGCCTGCCAATCTACTTCTACAAGGTTGATTCATCCAGTTTATCTTCACCGAGCTGCTTCATCACATCTTCTCTGAGCCGCATCTGCTATTTCGACATCACCTGTTGCTGATCTACTTGGGACTTTCCTTGATGGATGATATCTCCTTTCCTGTCAAGCCCCCAAGGTTCATGCGATAGAGTCATGGTACCTGCATCGTATCACGAGCACATCGTCCGTTCGTGTTCGTGCCACGTTATGTACGTCTTCTCAGACAATTTGAAGACTCTGCTACTGCTACATCTACATTGGGCATCCGCGTTCGTGTCGCGTTAAATACGTAATCCAATGAAGATGATGTAGTGATGGTGTTGAAGATCGTCTGCTCCAAGTGGCGAATTACTGCTGCAGTATTCAGGTTCCATTCTTCAGATGCTCTTCATTCCAGATGCACTCCAAAGACCTTCTTCAAAGCTCGAGGATCTCCAACCTGCAGAATACAATTTCAAAGAAGAGAGGCATTGTCATCATATGATTCAGGGGGAGTATCAATTTTGTATGGGGAGTGATATTTATCTATTATCTTTCATCTATCTTTTCTTTTATCGTTTTATCGAGTCTTGTAACCTCCAAGCTTTGGACATGTGTTTCACCCATGATCCAGCTTGAGGGGGAGTGTTAAAGAGTATATATTAGCCTATTTAGTTAATAGGTTAATTAGTTAGTGGGCTTTTCTATTATAGACCGTTTACATTACTTGCGTCTTAAGTCTTAGGGCGTCTCCCCTCTCCTATATAAAGGAGAGGGCGTCCAGTCTTGTATCCATCCCATTGCGTTCAATATAATCTTATTTTCTACACTTACCATCAATGTTTTAAAAAACGTTAAGCGGTAACCGTGCGGACAGCACCTTGTAACTGGTTAAGCGGTAAGCGGCCGATTAAGCGGCCGATTTTTTACAAAACGGGTTTTAATTTCCTATATAATTTTATACAAAATTACATATATATGTATATAAATACTAATACTCTTTGAAACTTTTATATATATCTAAAGATTCTAAACACTCTACCCAACATTAAAAACACCCAATTAGTTTATAAGATAGCTATAAGACAATAATTATAGCCATAATATAATAAATAATAGATTTGACATAGATAAAATACCCCACATACATGATTCAGAAATATTTTTGCATCACGTTTACATAGTTAAGCAGTAAACAATAGACTCATTATTGGATACCTTTCTAACTTATATGTGCATATCATCAATTAGTCATACATTACAGCAGTACAATTAACTAAAGTATGCATTCTAAAATTAGATAATAGTTACATATATTTTACTTGTATAAATTACACTTTACAACAGTACCCTATTATCCCAACTTGCATACAAGTATGCATTCTATTAGAACTAGGCTTATCATAGGATATTTAATGTATATAAGTTTAATATATTATAGTCAGTAATACTTTGGGACCATATAGTTTATATAAAGTTACAGGTGTACAGAAAAATTATAAAAAAACGGACAAAAAACGGCCAAAAAGCGGGAAAAAAAGGGCAAAAAAACGGAAAAAACGGCCGATCAATTACAAAAATGCTAAACGGCGATTTTGCCAAAAATCGAACGGCTGGGCCATTGGGCCGATTAAACGGCCGTTTAATCAGGCGCTCAGCCCATTTTTCATTTCACTGCTTACCATCTTCCTTCTTTAGACAGGTGGACCAATTTTCTAGTGACCCTCTTACTCACTTTGTGATATTATGGAAAGGGTCCTACACTCCTACGCCTCCCATTTGTTACTCCTTCCTCAGAGGAGACTTTAACACGTCCGCTAGTTGTTCGTGATGGAGGCCGAGGCCCGAGGATGAGGCCACGGGCGTGGTCGTTCTTTAGGAGGCATTGGATAAGCCAAGAACAACCCACTACTAGTCCCAACACTGCAATTTCTGTGGTTGTAACAATCACACTGAGGATCACTATTGAGCAAGGCATGCATACCCGCACATGCAAATCAGGAGGAGCAAAAAGTAAACAAGTGGATGGTCGGCCTGGTGTGGAGGCCAAATACAGAGCTATGGTGCACACCACATGTGAACTTATGTGGGTTCATACTCTCCTTGAATAAGTTTGTATTTCTAATAATGGGCTTACTCCTATCTTATGTGACAACAAAGCAGCCATCTTTATTGCAAACGATCCAACCCTTCATGAAAGCACGAAAGGTACATGTGCGGATTTCCATTCTGTTCGAGAAGCCATCCTTTATGGACCCGTTTCTACTCCCTATATCAGGACAGAGGAACAAGTTGTTAACATCTTCACAAAGCCTATACCTAAGAAGAGATTCCATACTATAGTGGACAAGTTGGGTATGATAGATCTCTATACTCGAACTTTATTATTTTTCTTTATTTTTCCTCTCTTTGGGTAGTCCCACGTTGGTAAGTATCACCTTTGTGTTTTAGTTTCGGCTTAAACTAGTAAGGCCTTGTACTCTTGTTAAATCATCGAATAAAACATTTCATACTTATTGGCATGGCCCAATAAATCTTCATGAATGCAATTCTTGTTTTAAACCAACAAAATATCTCGGTGACCGACTCCTTTGTATGATAGTTTAATATATCTGCACATTAAGATGGAAAATAAATTCAAGTTGGCATTTGTATTTAAATAGTATAATTTTTTTCTTACTAGTCTGAAGTTTGCATTTTTTGATATACAAACTACAATACTATTCATATGGAACAGGATATTTGATATTATTCCAACTTCAAAAAATGTAAATTTTCCTTTATGCACTGTTTAACACGTAAATGATGCAAATGACTAGAAAATTTTTAAGAGCTTATAATTTTATTTGTTAAATGATTGTATTCTTTTTGTTACAACATGAAAAGCCACAAACTCACATTACATACAAACATAACATGAAAGGTCATTTCAAATTACGAGTTAAAGAAAATCATTTTATGTTGACTCTGCAAAATTTGTCTCCTAAAACATTTCATCATTGCAATTTGCCTTACTAAGAATCATTACATACAGATGGCCAACAAATTTAGAAATAACAACACGCAATGCAGAAAAGTAGGTTAGCCTCACCTGTAAGCTCTTGTTGGTAGTGACGCTACAATAAGTTTCTAACAAGTAGGCCAACGATTTCTGTTTCTTGGACAACACCATGCATGCCTGCAGAAAGTGATGGCAAGAAATAAAATTTGACTATGCAAGAGGATTGTTCACAGACTGTGAAAGAACAATGAAAACAATAAAATTTATTCTTTCCACAAAAAAGTTTAATTGGATCTAATATTAATGTAAGCATGTTGGATTCATTTTAAGGTAGTTTCTATCCCCTTGCCACATAACTTGCACATATAATGGTCTTAATAAACAATTTCCACCTTATGAGTGCCAGAGAGTAACTAGTAGGCAGCACTGTTTTAAAAGGTGGTACGAGCGGCTGCTAGCCTTCCAACCGCTTAAATCAGCCCCTAAGCGCCAATTAAGCGGTTTGAAGAAAATCGGCCGCTTTTTGCCCGCTTCACCCACTTTTTGCCTGAACTTATATGCATTAAGTGTTCTATGATATACCTAGCTCTAATTTAGAATACATACTATGCATGTAAACTGTAATAATAGGGTACTGATGTAATCTATCTAAGTAAATTATATGTAACTATTAGCTAATTTAGAATGCTTACTTTGATTCAATGTAGTACTGTATGTATGACTAATTGATGATATGCAAATGTAAGAATATGTTTGTAAGATATCTACAATACATGTGATACAAAATTCTTGTTGTATCATGTATATATACTTATTATTATATAGCTGTGTAGATTGCTTTATCTATGACAAGTATATTGTTTACTATATCATATAGCTACATCATCATGTTATAATTGTGTTATAAACTATTTGGGTATTTGATATTGTTGTGTACAATGTTTAGCTAAGTATGAAAGTTCCAAAAATATAATATTTATATACATATGTATGTGATTTTGCATAAATAAATTGAAACCCGCTTTTTCAAAAATCGCCCGCTTAAGCGCCCGCCTAGCGCTTAAGCAGTTACAAGGTGTCGTTCGCACGCTTACCGCTTTACGCTTATTTAAACATTGGTAGGCCGTTTTCTAGTATCACACAAACCAAACCCTACTATATTTAGGAGGGACTGTAGTCTCTAACCAGCTACTCCTATAATGTTGTTGTGCAACAACAAAGCTTCTACCTACATTAGTTTTTTTTTTTCAATGCAAGAACAAAGCACATGGAGGTGGACTGCCATTTTTCCAGAGTTTATCTTATGCAAAACAAAAGCCCAGTTAGGCCCCTATCTGGGACAAGACAGCCAAGAAGCGCAATTAGTTATAAAGTACATATTCACAAGTTTTCCATATTGAGACTTATTTGCAAACTTTTAGGTTTTCGTTGTTTATTTAAGTTTATTAATTCATCTGGAAACTCTCACACATACCTGAGTCATTAGGACTTTGGTCATTAGTTATATATACCCAGCCAAGGAGACTTGTTCAGGCTGATGAATTAAATTAAAATTAAGTGTGTTTATTTCCCTAACCCTATTGGACCTCAAGATTTGAGTCGCATCACTATCATGATGTTTAGTTCTTGAATGATGGATCATGTGAAAGTATTTGACCAAAGCGATACCCTACTGTAGTGGGCTAGCCTTTATTATTTAGGAAGAGAACATGTGCGTAGACCCAATAAAGAAAGCATATAAGAAAAGACTACATTAATAGCTTCTACTCTCTAACACTTTCCCTCAACCGGAGCGTACACATCGTACATGCCCAGCTTAGAACTCATATGGCTAAAAACTGAAGGTATAAGGGGCTTGCTGAAGAAATTTACAACTTGTTGTCCAATGCGAGCATGAGGAGTTAGAAGCTTCTTAGAAAGCACTAGATCACGAAGGAAGTGGCAGTCCACTTCAATGTGCTTGGTCCGCTCATGGAACACAGGAGTGCTAGCAATGGCAATGGTTGTTTGATTATCACATGTGAGAGAGATTGGAGTTTCAACAGACACTCCCATTTCAAACAATATGGAAAAAACCACTGTATTTCACAACAAGCATGTATCGTTGCTCGATATTCAGCCTCAACGCTGGACCGTGCTACCACATTTTGTTTCTTGCTCCTCCATGTCACTAAATGTGACCCAAGGAACGCACAATATCCTGAGGTAGATTGTCTATTTCCAACATCATCTGCCCATCAGCATCAGTATATCCAGTAAGCTTCAAGGAAGCGAAGGAGTAATCTTTGTGAAATAAGTGAGACCTTTCCCTGGCAACCCTTTAATATAATATAAGAATCAGGTAACTGCCATCCAATGTGACATCTTGAGTGCACTCATGAATTGGCTAACAACTCCTACTGCATACATGATATCAGGGCGAGTAACCATTAAATAGATCAGCTTACCACTATTCGTTTGTACTTTGTGGATTGGAAAAATCACTGTCATCAGAAATGACCGCGTTGGTATGATAATGCATAGGCGTGGAGACTGGTTTGGAATGTGCCATGCACGTCTCTATAAGAAGATCTAGAACATATTTTTGTAGAGAATTATTTGAGCCTTTCTTGGAACGTAGAACCTCTATTCCAAGAAAATAACAAAGATTGCCCAAAATTTTTTGGCTGAAATTGCAGTTGTAGCCACTCCTTTGAGTTGTGAAATGCATTAAGGTCATTACCTGTGATGACAAAATCATTCACATATAAAGCCAGAATAATAATGCCACAAAAGGAGTTGCACACAAATAAAGAATGATAAGTAGAAGACCGACTAGACCCATATTGTATAAGTGCAACACTAAACTTATCAAACCATGCCCGTGGTGATTGCTTCAGGCCATACAAGGATTTCTACAATTTACACACTTTCTGACACTCCTTGAGCAACATCCCAGGAGGTTGCTCCGTGTACACCTCTTCAAGAAGATCACCATGAAGAAATGTATTTTTGACATCCAGGTGGAGAAGAGGGCAATCACAATCAGTAGCAAAAGAAATAAGGATCCGCAAAGAATTCAGTCGGGCAACACGAGAAAAAGTATCAAAGAAGTCCACTCCATGTGTCTGACTGTACCCTTTGGCCACCAATCGAGCCTTCAAACGGTCAACAAATCCATCCGTTTTTTATTTAACAGTATACACCCGGCAACAGCCTGCAACGGGCTTTCCAGGAGGAAAATCCACCAAATCCCAGGTGGAGTTCTCGTAAAAAGCTTCCATCTCACTATTCATGGCTTGGACCCATCCATCATGACGGGTTGCTTCTACATATGAGCGAGGAACAGCTGTAGAATCTAGTTGAAGAGCAAATGTGCATGTCGCTCGTGATAAATGGGAAAAGCAACAGACGTTACAGATAGAATGTCGTATTGTGCAAGATCGTACACCTTTACAAGCAGCAACTGGAAGGTAAAAGTCTGAAACAGAAGTATCAAGAGAACTTTGAGCATGAACATGTACTTCAGGAGTATCCGACGATGATGGGTCAATCTGATGGACTGATGTCACTACATCTTTTGGGTGATGCCCTGCTCGGTTAGTATAAACCAGTGGAAATAGTTGAATAGGTGGAGGTGGAGGTGGTGGCGGTGGTGATATAATAGTAGTAGTATCTAGCACATCATTTGGCACAGGGAATGGTAGCTCTCGCTCTCGCACTCTATCATTCTCAAAGGAAAATTCTCTCTCATGGTTGTGCTCCCCCTCACACTGGACAGAGTCACTAAAGAATGGAATGGACTCATGAAAAGTAACGTCATCTGTCACAAACATATGAAGAGATGAGGACAATAACATGTGTACCCCTTTTGTGTGGAAAAATATCCCAAAAAGACGATGCAAACTACGTGAGGAGACAACTTGCCGGCACGTGGATCAAATGCATGAACAAACACAATGCAACCAAAGACATAGAGGGGTATAGGAAAAGCTTGTTCGTTTGGTCGTAAAACAAAAAAAGGGGATGGCCCCATGCAAGACAGAAGATGGATGAGGATTAATCAAGAAATAAGCAACGAGAAGAGCATTACACTAGAACTTCTTTGGCATAGACATCTAAAAAAGTAGCATACGGACTACATCAAGTAAATGACAACTTTTTGCGCTCAATAACCCCATTTTTTTAGGTGTATGAGGACAAGTTGTTTGGTGAATCATGCCAACAAAATCATAGAAACTAGAGGCAGGCTTTTGAAGTTTGAACATATTCTAAGGCATTATCAATACGAAGAATTTTATATGAGTATCAAGCTGAACTTTTAGTAATTGATACAACGTTAGGATGACAGACAAAACTTCATCTCGAGACTTAAGTACACCCAAGTTATTCAGGAGAAATCATTAATTAAGAAAGAAAGTAACAAAAGCCATTGCAACTTGGTTCTTTAACAGGACCCCACACATCACTATGAATAAGATCAAAAGGACGCTTAGAGCATTTTATAGTATGACTAGGGTAAGAAACACAACGATGCTTGCCCAGTTGACAAGACTGACGTTTGATAGACTTCGCCGAAGATAAGCAAGGAACAAGCTTCTGAATCCTTTGCAAGGAGCGATGTCCACAGTGACCCAATGTAAGTGAGAGCAATTGAGGACAGTAGATGTGGTGGAAGAGATTTGGTGAGTTGGTCGATCACCCTCAAAGAAGTAGAGATCATCTTTCCTAGATCCCCCACCAATCGTCTTCCATCTCCTAAGATCATATAACACGAAGAAGGAAGACCCAAACATCACCAAGCAGTTTGAGGAATCAACCAACTTAGCTACAGACATTAGATTAAAAGGAAATTTTGGTACAAATGTACAAACTGTAGAGTCAAAGAAGATGACGCTTGTACAGATATACAGGCATGTACTCGTCTGAAATGATCCATCGATTGGAGCCACAGAAGAATGCGGGACACACGGATCTGAGTAAAAAGCATGAATTGTACACCGGTCATATGCTGGGAGGCCCCTGAATCCACCACCAATGTAGAAGATGGGTGGGAAGCAATAAGTGATGTCCCTTGGTCACCTGCATCTGAGACAAAATTGGCGGAGGAACCAAGAGGAACTTGTTGAGTGGCCTGAAGAAGACGGTCATACTCCTCAGAGATAGTAATATCCAAGCTCCCACTAGATTCAAGAACGATATAGTTGGCATTCATCCAAAAAGAATAATTATGTGAGGTGAGCTTCACAGAATTTGATTGATCATTGTAGACTACTGTAGCAAAAGTCATTGGCCTTTCGTTTCACACAGTGAGATCGTATCATAATGATTGCAGCAACAGAAGTTGAGACAGACTGTCGGTAACATGACGTGTAGAAATTCTAATATGTCGAGTAAGTTGTTGACATGTCGTGTGGAGGTCTGACGCCGTGTAAGATGTC
>OY856411.1:572962790-573050290 GCA_963693085.1 Alisma plantago-aquatica
TGCATCTACTATTGTATGCACCATTATATGTTTTGAATCAATCGTTTTATTTTACGGTAAACATAGGCGGCCAGGCGTTCCAGGGGGACGCCCAAACAGCCTAGGCACCCAGGCGGAGGCCCAGGCGTTTCCAAGTATTTTTATATATTTTTTATTTTAACAGATATAAGTAAAATTTTTGAAAAATACAATCCGTACACATAAATATACATGATAAATATGCAATCAATGTGCTAGCATCGTATGAAGAAAGCAACAAAATCATTAGATATGGATTGAATTGTGGAAGTTTTAGCTAAACAAAATTCATATAGAAATCAAAAAGCTAAACATGTATTATGTTTGTAGCTAAAACATGTATAATACTATTATGTAGAATTTAGGCTAAATCAAAACTAACAAGACCTAAACTAGAACTGATTGGCCCTAATTTGAACTCATTTGATCCAAATTTGACCTATTTTGCCCTAATTTTTGCCAAAGCCAGACCAACTTTTGTATACCATGACCTAATCAATCACAATTTCCATAAATTTTTCATATATTCACCTAAATGAAACAAATTTTAGCCAAATAAGACTTAGCCATCCAATTTAGAACAATTTCCCCCAAATCATACTTGTTTCCCTAAATTAGACCTAATATGTTGACATGATTTGGCCTAAATAAAACCTAATTTTGTATATTATGATTAAATCAGACCTAATTTCCCCAAATTTTCCCTATATTGACCTAAACAATATCTAATTTGGCCAAATTAGACCTAATCTCACCATATCAGACCATTTCCCAAAATCAGACTTGTTTTCCCCAAATCAGACCTAATCTACTCAAACTTGACATAATTTGGCCTAAACTCAAGCCTGATTTGCATAATAGGACCAAATCAAACCTAATTAACCCTAAATTTCCCTATGTTATCTAAACGAGGCCTTACATGGCAAAATCAGACCTAATTCCCCCAAATTAGACCTAATCCCCCAAATCAGGCATGTTTTCCCCCAAATCAGACCTAATTTACCCTAAATTGACCTCGTTTGGGATAAATCAAACCCAATTTAACCATAAAATGACTCAATTTGATCAAATTCAGATCTAATTTATGCTAAATTAGCCTTGAATTGGCTTAATTTGGGCCTGAAAAGGCCTTAAGGCAACAACTTAGGTCAATTAGGGGGTTGGGCGCCCAGTTTGAGGCGGGCTGACTTAAGCCTAGGCACCTCCTAGGCGGGCGCATGTACAACACAGTGCTTACCTTTGTCTGATCACCAAGTGTTGGGATATGGTGGTGATGAGAGACCCGAACAACACTGCAAGAAATTACATTTTTAACGTCAAAGATAGCGTCAACTTGACCTGTTGGACGTAATTAGATATTAAAAAACGACTAGTAAATAATATGGCCGCTACAAATACAGCCAAGCACGACAAAATATTTTTATCGTCGTAATTAGTGTCACGGCTCTGCCGTTAATGCCTCCAAATGATTCGGGTCAGATAAGAAAAACCCACGACCCCTATTTTTTTTTCATGCCGTCTGCGGGAAGAGGCGCCTTCCACGCGCCATAGTCATCTCGTCTCTCCCAATCTTCACCACTATCCCCAGTTCCTTTCGCTACACCGGCGTGAAGACAACCTCTCACTTCTCCCACTCTTCCCCTGCAACCCGCATCAGTCGCGATCATGATTTTCCCTCTTTTCCCATCATTATACGTAGTCGTTCTACAGTACAACACGGATTCTTGGCGATCAATTATAGGGCACCGATGTTCCCGTTGATGTGGACTGATTGGCGGTAGAAAGTATAGGAGTCTCTATGGCAGTGTACCCAGGCCGTCATCCGGATCTGTAGACCCAAGATTTTTAATGGTGTAGCGTCATCTCCAGATTGAGGTCATTTGTGGAGTGGCCTCTGCAGATTAAAGTTGGTTCCGGTGGCGTCAATCTTGTCCGCGACGACGACCTCTCCAAATCAAACTTGGCCGCTGCAATCTCAGACCAAGCTCTTACACAACGTCATCTCAGATCTGTAAGATTCTACCCCTTCTCACCCCTCCCCCAATTTCAGCGGCAGAGCCTTGAAGGCCTCACCCTTTTTCTAAAGAAGAAAATATTTAGAGACAAGCTGCCGGTCAATCTTTCATTTAGATAATTGTTTTACTTTTTGTGATGGTTGTTTTCAATTTTCAATTGCACCTTAGGAGCGTAAATGCATTCACTTGCAAATACCAAGCGCGCCTCTGTGTGAGTGACCTTTGGAATTTGCTTCTCTCAAAATTTTCCTTTAAATACTGTCACTTTTTTATAATTGCTCTGCCTTACCCGTCTGTTTGTGTTTTCTATCTCCAATATGTTCCAATCCCAATCCAGTAACTATGGTACAGCCTGTATCTATTATATTTATTAATCTCTTCTTAGTTTGTTTTCATCTCCTTTCACAGTCATCGTGCCAGACCTTCCCAACTCCTTTTCTCCCCCGTCACAATACTTCTTTTCTCAACTCACTTTCAATTCTTCTATTCCTATTTCCATTATAAATTCTAACTCTTTTTTGCATTTGTTGAACCACCAACGCTTTTTGTAAAATTATCCTCTCACTGTTGCTTCTGATTAAGATATTATTCATGTGGAAGCTTGGAAACCTCCGAGCCAAGTACCTCTTTGGTGGCCTAATTCAACAACTAGAGAATCACGAGGATATGTCAAGAAGATTCCACAAGAAATCGATGTGAAACATGTAGCCCATTGGTCAAGTAGTGTGTCATATTATATGTTTTAAAATTCTTATGTATTGTATTTTTAGCATTTTTTGCAGTTTCTATATATATGTCCTTAGTTTTGACTGTTGATTTGATTTATATTATCACTTGTTCATATTATCTTTCTTCATTGAGGTTGTTCGATTTTGTTAAATATGCATGTAAGTAGTAAACATTTCTAGAATTAGCCTCTTATGTTAATGTAAGCGGAAGAGACGGATGGAGCGTTGTTGCACACTGGCAACGTAAGAGACCCAATAGGGTTCTCCTCTCTATTTATAGTAAAAGGGAAAATTACATGTAGGTACAGCAGTAATATGAAATATGAAATAAACACAAAGTAAAGATATATTAACACTCCCCCTCAAGCTGGAGTGTACACATTGTGGATGCCCAGCTTGCCGCATAAATTCTGGAACACTGCTGGACCTAATGGCTTTGTCAAGATATCAGCTAGTTGATCTTCAGACTTGACATATGGCGTCACCACATTGCCATTCTTTATCTGATCTCTGATGAAATGACAGTCAACCTCTATATGCTTTGTGCGCTCATGAAAGACAGGATTCCTGGCAATATGTATAGCAGATTGATTGTCACACTTAAGAATCATGGGAGTTTGAATCAAAATCTTCAACTCAGATAAGACAGATTTGATCCATTGCAGTTCACAGCATGCATGTGCCATAGCACGGTACTCAGCCTCAGTACTAGACCGTGCTACCACTTGTTGTTTCTTGCTCTTCCAAGTAATCAGATGATCACCAAGAAAGGTGCAGTAGCCAGATGTGGATCTTCTATCAACTTGATTACCAGCCCAATCTGCATCTGCATAACCTGTGAGAGTCAAAGAAGATAGAGGACTCTTGGGTTTATAATAAGTGATCCCCTTCCCAGGAGCACTTTTCAGATATCTCAGAATCCTGCATACAGCTGTCCAATGTGACTGTCGTGGTGTGTACATGTGTTGACTTACTACTCCAACAGCAAAAGAAATATCAGGTCTTGTGACAGTTTGGTAAATCAACTTCCCAACTATTCTCCTGTAATGACCTGGATCTGAATATGCAGTATCATCTTCCACCTCCTTGATGTGATAATCCATAGGAGTGGATACGGGCTTAGAATCAGTCATACCCGTTTCCTGTAGCAAGTCAAGCACATACTTTCTCTGGGAGAGATTTATACCTGCATGGGATCTAAGAACCTCAATACCTAGAAAGTATCTCAGCTTCCCCAGGTCCTTTGTGTGAAAGTGTTGTTGTAGTCCTTCCTTCACACGTGATATGCCTGTAGAATCGCTGCCAGTAATCACAATATCATCAACATAGACAGCAATAATTATGGACCCACCAGAAGAATTTGAATAAAATAGAGAGTGATCAGTCATGGAACGAGAGAAGCCCATCTGTAAAACAACAGCACTGAACTTGTCAAACCAAGCTCGAGGAGATTGCTTTAACCCATAGATAGCCTTCTTCAATTTGCAGACTTTCTGACACTCCCCCTGAGCAACAAAACCTGGTGGTTGCTCCATATACACCTCTTCTTGAAGGTCTCCATGAAGAAAGGCGTTCTTGACATCCAGCTAAAAAAGAGGCCAATCAAAAGTAGTAGCTAGAGATATAAGGATCCGCACAGAATTGAGACGAGCAACTGGAGAAAAGGTCTCAAAGAAGTCCACTCCATATGTCTGTGTGTAGCCTTTTGCTACCAATCTGGCCTTCAACCGCTCAATCGATCCATCAGGGTTGTGTTTGACTGTAAAGACCCATCTACAACCCACAACTTTCTTGCCCGCAGGTAAAGTAACAAGATCCCATGTGCCATTGTCAATCAGAGCAGAGATTTCCACCTGCATTGCCTGCTGCCAGCCACTGTCCTGCAGAGCCTCTAAGTGGTTTCTTGGTATCTTAATGGAGTCCATCCCAACAGCAAATGCACGAGCCTGTGTAGATAAGTGCGACAAACAACATACATTTGATATGGGATGTCGAATAGTACATGAACGTATACCTTTCCGGACAGCAATAGGAAGATCAAGGTCAGAAGCCTCTGCAGGAATCTCTTGAGTAGAAGATGGCGAAGGAGGCTCATGGACTTGCGCCGCTACCTCATCTGGATCCTGTCTACCTCGCCTGTGATAAACCTGGGTATAGGGTTGAATGGTAGGTGGATCATGCGGTATGTCCTCAACAATGATAGGTGGCACTCCCTCACTTTGAATTGCGGGTGGCACTCCCTCACTCAATTGCTCCCCCTTGCTCATAGCATGTGCAAAATATGGATTGGTTTCATGAAAGGTGACATCCTTAGAAACAAACATACGACGCAAACTCGGGCAATAACACTTGTAACCTTTACTCGTACCAGAGTAACCAAGAAATAAGGTTTTCAAGGACCTAGGAGAGAGTTTGTCTTGTTTGGGATCAAAGTTATGAACGAAGGATGTACAACCAAAAACCCGAAGCGGAACATGAAATGGTTTATCCATAGGGCGTAAAACAGAGAAGGGAGTGCGGCCATGCAAAACAGAAGATGGCTGCCGATTAATCAAAAAACAGGCAGTGAGAAGAGCTTCAGACCAGAAACGTTTAGGCACATTGGATTCAAACATGATAGACCTAGTGATATCCAAAAGATGGCGATTCTTTTGCTCAGCAACACCATTCTGCATAGGAGTGTGAGGGCAAGAGGTGTGATGAATCATACCAACCGAACTGCAAAACTCATTCATCGCTTTCTGAACATACTCAAGGGCATTATCAGATTGAAAAATTTTGATATCACAGTTAAATTGAACCTGAATTTGTTTATGAAAATGTTTGATAATGGAAAGCACAGATTCACGACTTTTTAAAAGATAAATCCATGTCATGCGAGAGTAATCATCCACAAAAGAAATGAAATAGCTAAAACCATTATAACTCTGGTTTTTAACAGGACCCCATACATCACTATGGACTAACTCAAACGGACTAGAAGCCCGATTATTGACACGAACAGGATAGGACAACCGATGATGTTTGCCCAACTGACAGGACTGACACTCTAAAGAGGACACATGAGCTAGATCAGGTTCCAACTTCTTCAAGCTTTCTAAGGAAGGATGGCCATATCTGCAATGCCACAGCAAGGGGGAACCACTCAGCATGGCGGAGGAAACTGGAGCAGGAGGTGGATGGCGAGGTAGATAATCACCAGGAAAGAGGTAGAGATCACCTTTCCTAGGCCCCCCACCAATCATCTTCAAACTCTTGAGATCCTGTAAAACAAAGCAAGAAGGCCCGAATGTTACTGTGCAGTTTACAGTGTCAATCAACTTGGCAACAGAAAGCAAATTGAATGGAAATTCAGGTACAAAATGAACAGATTTCAAATCAATATCTGGTGTAAGGGACACAGAACCACTAGCTACCACCTTCCTCACAGAACCATCTGCCAAGGTAACAGATGGGTGAGGAATATATGAGTCAAATGTGCGGAGCAATCGCCTCATACCATTCATGTGCTGGGAGGCACCAGAGTCAACCACCCAGGGAGTTGCGGATCCAGAAGCCATAAAAGATGTAGCCTGATTACCCGCTGTAGAGGCAAGATTTGCTGTAGAAGCAGATGAGGCGCCCATACTCCAATGTTGAGTTGCCTGAATAAACCTGTCATACTCCTCCTGAGTAAGTGTGATGCCAGAGGAACTCGAGCTCGCAGTAGTAGAGTCTGAAGTAGCACAGTTGGCAGCTCCAACAGGTGGGGCGGCAGGTCGCCCATGTTTCTTCCAGCATTTCTCAACAGTGTGTCCCGGTCTGTCACAGAAAGTGCATCGAGGACGAGTCCCACGTCCTCTGCCCAAGCCAGGTCTGTCAGCTGGTGTAGGTGCAGGTCGTCCTCCGCGAACTGCTGCAGCAATGGAGGCATGAGAATCTCCAGAAGGAACAACAGGAGTAGGATCAACTGACTCAAAGGTGGACTGTTGAATCCTAGAGAAAGCTTCTGCAAGGCTCGGTAATTTGTCGGATGCAAGTATCACACTTCTTGCTGAACCAAATGAGGAGCTAAGGCCAGATAGAAATTTAGCAGTGACAAGATCATCTCTATCTTTAATCTGCTCAGCAACTTTCACTGGATGATAGTAGCTCAACTCCTGGGAGATAGCTTGAATCACACCGAAATACTCTTCAAGGGATCTATCACCTTGTTTCTCTGCAAACAGACGATCATAGATCATAAACTGGCGAAGAGCATTCTTCTCCTGAGCATAGTGTTGCTTAACGGCATCCCAAATCTCCTTAGCAGTGGAGTAGAACATGAACCTAGAAGCAATAGAAGGTTCCATGCTACCCCATAGCCAAGTCTTCACTAGGCTGTCAAGACGTTTCCACTCGGCATAGTCTTTGTCAGTGCTAGTGAGAGGTGCAGAATCAACAAACTTTGCCCGATCGCGCGATTCCAAGACAGTATGAACCGCATTCATCCATAGCAAAAAGTTCTTCCCATTGAGCTTGATAGGAATAGGCGAGACCTCATAATAGGTCTTGTTCTCCATGATGCAACTGGGATATGGGTGACGGAGTGATACACGTCACACAGAAGGCTGAGTGGACGGACAGATACGCGTCCCGTCACGGAGAGATACACGTCACAACAGAAACTGAAAAGAGGATGTGTTACTGACGCATCGACAGCCTTCAAACGAGAGGTTCCTAATCACACATGAAGGAGATGTGATAAGGAAGGCACTGTGGAAGAGACGAGACCTCCGGGCAGGGCTTTAGAAGGCCGTTGGATCAACCGGAGATCCCCAAGCAGCAGGGTCGGCGCCCGAAAAAGGAACCGAAAAGGCTGAAAAAGTGCCCGGAGACGTAGACGGAGCCTTTAGATCTTGGCGGCTGGACCTACGGCAGCATGAGATGGACTACCGAAGTCCAGCGGCGATGGACGGGGGTGGGAACCCTCCCTTAGGCGGCTAGCAGCAGCGCCGCAGGGAGGCTCCGCGCTCCTGCCGCGCGCCGGCGGCGAGGAGCAGCAACCGCTGCTGCTGGCGGCGGCGGCCGGCGGCTGGAAAGGGACCGGCGGCGGCCGGCGGAAAGGGAGAAGGGAGAGGCGGGAGGGAGGGGCGGCGCCGAAGAGGAACGGGCGGGAGGGAGGCTGCGGCGCTGGAGCGCTAACCTGCTCTGGATACCATGTAAGCGGAAGAGACGGATGGAGCGTTGTTGCACACTGGCAACGTAAGAGACCCAATAGGGTTCTCCTCTCTATTTATAGTAAAAGGGAAAATTACATGTAGGTACAGCAGTAATATGAAATATGAAATAAACACAAAGTAAAGATATATTAACAGTTAATGTCTTACCCACTAATAATTCTGACTCTGCCACTGCCCAATTTCTTATTTTCCCATAACACGATTCACCTTCTCTTTCAAAGGTGATGACACTATGATATTTAATGTCAAATTTTGGTCTGCTTGTTATGATCTCTCACTCTGAACTGCTGCATTTATTTACAAATTTTTTGGATTGAGTCCACATCTAGCTGAAAAGAATGTGGGCCAAGTATTTTAGTTTTCTTCTACTTAACCAGTTAACTATTTTTAAACCTACAATTTATATAAAAATTAGTTTTAGATGACTGACTAGGGGATTGTTTAGTACGTGATTTGCCTCTTTGAAGCCAAAAAATAAGCAAATAAATTTTCTTGCAGCGATACAACTCTATATTTTTTGGTAGTTTCGTCCCTATCTAATAATTAAGAATTCCAATACAAAACTATTTAGCCTAATACACCCAGTTTAGCTTTTCTGTGTACAATTAATATTTGAGTTGTCCCTTTGCTTCTGTAAATCTTAGCGATCAAACAATATGGGAGATCTTTTGAGCCTAACCAGTAGGGGTGAGCATTCGGTTAATTCGGTCGGTTACGGTTAATTTGGTTCGGTTAAATGGTTAATTTGTGGTTTGAGATTTTAACCATTAACCTAACCAAATTGAGTCGGTTAATTCGGTTATTGTCCAATCGGTTAATGGTTAATTCGGTCAATTAATTTGGTTAACCAAATAAAACTCGTGTAATAATACACTTTCCGCGAATCCCCTTCTCCTTCCGTCGAAGTATAGGCAGAGGTTGTCGCAAGCCATGCTCGAAGTGGGATCATCCACTTCTCTGAGCAACCCCTGGCATCATCTCCGCCCTGAGTTACTCATAGAATTTGGGACAATTGTTATATTATAGTAGTATTGTTGTAAATTTAATTTTGTATGGCTCGTAAAAACTTGATTACTATATATATGGGGAAGTGTTTTGAAATAAAAGTACAACTATATATGTATATATGCATGTGTAGGATATTATTTATGAATAAATTCTGACTATTCGGTTAATTCGGTTAACCAAACTAAAAATATCTTTAACCGTCAAATTAACCATTTAACCGATTAACCGAAATAAATTGACTATATTAACCGAATTAACCAAATTGACCCAATAAAATTAACCATTCGAAATTAACCATTCGGTTAATCGGTTATTAACCAAATTCTGCTCACCCCTACTAACCAGTAGGTTAACCACTTTCTCCTTTGTTAGACTTGATGAGATTTAGGAGGGCTAAACTACACACACTACAGTTTCAAGAGTAGATGGAAAAAATTCGATCATTAACTCTATTTAGAAGCAACTTTTAGTTCTCTTACATAGTCCATTCCAAATGCTGCATGTTTGTATAGGACTAGGGAAGAGTGATCGAGATTTGATGGAGAAAGGGTAGAAAATTCAGTGTAGTAATGGCTTCTGGCTTGTGAGCATCACCATGACAATCCATAGTTGTATACGTGTCTAGGTGGCCAGGCATTGTTTGGGGACGCCTAGACAACCTAGGTGTCTGGGTGGAGGCCTAAACTTTTTTATATTTTATAATACACACACACACACACACACACACACACACATATATATATATATATATATATATATATATATATATACACAATAATTATACACATATAGTATAGTTATTGAATCAGTAGAAATTACTAAGAGGAGCATGAAAATTGAAGAATAAGAATGAAGGAGCTTTAGTGTGGGAGGAGATGGATGATATAGAGATATGTGTTTTCTTGAGCGTCATGTGCTTAGCATGTGCTCCACTTATTCTTTCTCTTATGTTGTTTAGTCCCATATGGGTTGCATCTTAACCAGTCCCATATTCTGCCCGTTTTCAGGTTCTTCTGATTTGCTGCGTCAGATCCCTACTACTTCTGCCCGTTTCGGGTTCTTCTGCTCTGCCCATTAAGGGTCTCTACTGCTTCTACGGCGTCGACGTCTACTGCTGCTATGGCTTACTCTGAGCCCCCCAGATCTCTGTGTGTCACTACGGTGAAACTCGACGGCGGGTCCAACTACCACCTATGGTCGGCATCGTTTGTTCTATATGTCAAGGCGCAAGGTAGATATCACCATCTTACGGCCAATCCTCCTGATGCTCCTACGGCGGATTCTGATGACAAGACTAAACAAAGCTACATCCAGTGGTCCAAGGATGATTCGGGCGTCATGTCTTGGATCCTCAACAGTTCTGAGCCCCGGATCAGTCAATCTCTTCTCTGCCATCATGATGCTAAGGCGATGTGGGATCATTTGGCACATGTGTACTCACATCAGGAGAATCCGAAGCGGGTCTTCGAAATCTTCAAACAGCTCGCCAAGAAGGAGTTCTCCACAGACACGTCTATTGACGATTTCTATAATCAATGTTCTGCTTTGTGGAATGAATATGAATTGTATCACTCTCTAACTGCTGATATCAAGATTGCCCAGAAACAAAGAAACGAACTTCAACTTGTGCATTTTCTGGCTGCCCTTCCTGCCTCCTTCTCGGGGGTTGTTGATCAAATTCTATCAAGCGATCCACTACCCACTGTTCGTGATGTCCTCAAAAGAGTTCAGAGACTGCCTTCTCTGACTCCCACACCTGCTCCTGAGCATCCTGCACTAGTTGCACGCTCTTCTGACTCTAGTCGTGGCCGCGGCCGTGGTTGCGGTCGCGGTGGACGACCTCCTCCTTCTGGCGGCCGAGGATCTTCTACACCAGGTCGAGGTACTTCTCAAGGCCCACGTCACTGCAACTGGTGTGACCGCGACAATCACACTGAGAACCGATGCTGGATCAAGCATGGTAA
The DNA here is from genome assembly GCA_963693085.1 of Alisma plantago-aquatica. Lineage (NCBI taxonomy): Eukaryota > Viridiplantae > Streptophyta > Magnoliopsida > Alismatales > Alismataceae > Alisma > Alisma plantago-aquatica. Next base: position 572,973,725 of record OY856411.1, read on the forward strand.
ACCTGCTTGGGCTAACCAAACCGCTGATGATGCTGCCACAGCTGAATCTCCTGCTGAAATATCACCTGCACCAAACAACACTGATTGGCTCCGCTCAGAATTCGAGAAAATGTTTCAAGAGCGCCTTGCACAACTACCCTCTACATCAGGCCCATCTGCCATGCTCACCTCATCATCTTCTGGTGACAAACAGTGGTGCATCGACTCCGGTGCTTCCACTCATATGACTGGTGCTCTTCATTTATTTTTAAAACTTAGTACAACAACTCCGATATCATCTGTCACTGTTGAAAATGGATCTAAAACTGTTGTTCACGGCACCGGCACAGTTCCTCTTTCACAAAAGCTGCATCTAAATTCAGTTTTATACATTCCGAAATTTCCTGTTAATTTGCTTTCAGTCAGCAAAATGATTAAACAACTAAATTGCTCTGTCAAATTTGATCCCTCTGGTTGTATTGTGAAGGATATCCGCACGAAGACGAGGATTGGCTCGGGCCGTGAAGGACCTGATGGGCTGTACTACCTGGATGGACCACCTGCTCCGAAGGCGATGATCTCTACCTCTGTGTCAGGTCTACAGTTGCATGTTAGGCTTGGACATCCATCTGCACCAAAATTGAAGCATCTTTTTCCGCACTTATCAGGCGATAAATTTTCCTGTGAGACCTGTGTTATGGGCAAACATTCTAGATCTGTTTTTCCTGCTAAAAAAGTTATTTCTTCTAAAGAACCTTTTGAATTAGTACATGCGGATATTTGGGGACCATGTTCTGTGCCTAGTAATTCTGGTGTGAAATATTTTTTGACTTTCATTGATGACCATTCTCGTACCACTTGGCTGTTTCTGCTCAAAGGTCGAAATATTGTGTTAGATTGCATTCGTACTTTCTTTGCTGAAATTAAAACACAATTTGGTCAATCTATTAAAACTCTTCGCACAGACAATGCCCTTGAATTTATGCAACAAGCTGTTACTTCTTTTTGTGTGTCCCAAGGAACTATCCACCAGACTACTTGCCCATACACCCCACAACAAAATGGCGTAGCGGAACGGAAGAACCGACACCTTCTTGAGGTTGCTCGCACCCTCCTCATTCATTATAAAGTACCTCATTGTTTTTGGCCTGATGCTGTGTCCACCGCATGCTATCTTATCAATCTCATGCCATCCTCTATTTTGAAAAATCAGGTTCTGTACGCCCTTTTATTTCCTGATAAACCTCTGTTCTCTGTGCCGCCTCGTATCTTTGGGTGTACATGTTTTGTGAAAAATCTTCGCTCCGGTCTCACCAAGTTAGATGCTCGGTCTGTGAAGTGTGTTTTTAGGATACTCTCGCACTCAGAAAGTCTACCGCTGTTTTGATCCAGTTACGAAACATTGGTATGTTAGTGCGGATGTGATATTCTTTGAACATATGCCCTATTACTCTGCTACCGGGAAACACTTGACTCCTGATATTTTGGCTACCACTCCACTACCGTTGGTAGAAGATCTGCCTCCTGCTACTGTGCCTCCAGAACGCCCTTTACAAGTCTACAAGCGAAGACCGAAGCCCGTCACTGCCCCGGCCGAACCAACTCCTCCGTCTGCGGATGATCCACCACCGGCTGAGGTACTTTCTGACTTGGATATTCCTATTAGTTTACGGAAGGGTGTTCGTTCTTGTACTCAGCATCCTATTAGTCGCTTCTGCTCATCTGCCAATCTCAGTGATGACTTTGCCTATTTTACATCTGCTTTATCTGCTGTGACTATTCCTAAAACCGCCAAGGAGGCGCTCTGTCATCCTGCCTGGAAACATGCTATGGAACAGGAAATGCAAGCTCTGAATGACCAACATACCTGGGATCTGGTTGACCGACCATCTTCATGCCATCCTGTAGGTTGTCGCTGGATCTTCACCATTAAATATCAGCCAGATGGTACCATTGAACGTCTGAAAGCTCGTCTCGTGGAAAAAGGATATACCTAGACCTACGGGGTTGATTATTTTGAAACCTTCTCTCCAGTAGCTCGTCTCAATTCTGTTCGTATTCTGATATCTGTTGCAGTCAATAAAGACTGGCCTCTTTTCCAGCTTGATGTGAAAAATGCCTTTTTATATGGCGATCTACAGGAGGATGTCTACATGGAGCAACCCCCCGGATTTGTTGCTCAGGGGGAGTCTGCTTCAAAAATCTGTAAACTTCGCAAGGCGATATATGGCTTAAAACAAAGCCCACGAGCATGGTTTGACAAACTTAATAAATCTTACTTTCCTTTGGCTTTTGACGATCGCAGGTTGATCACCCTGTTTTCATACGAAAAACTACATCAGGGCTTGTTATTCTCATTGTGTACGTTGATGACATTATCTTATCTGGCAGCGATAATGCAGGGATTCAAGCAACCAAAAACTATCTAGCACAACATTTTATCACGAAGGACCTTGATAAATTACGATACTTTCTGGGTATTGAGGTTGCTAGATCTTCTGCAGGATTGTGCCTATCACAGCGGAAATATGTTCTGGATTTGTTGCATGAGACAGGCATGTTAGGCTGCAAGCCAGCCAACACACCTCTGGATCCCAATATGGATTGGGATAGTGAATCTTCTCCCCCATATGCTGACCGACACCAGTTCAGGAGATTAGTAGGCAAACTTATCTACCTGACTGTCACTCGAGCTGATTTAGCTGCTGCTGTTGGGTTTGTTAGTCGGTATCTTGATAAACCACGCCAATGTCACTAGGATGCTATCTGTCACATTCTTCGATATCTCAAAAGTGCTCTTGGGAAAGGACTATTATACAAGAAGCATGGCCATTGTGACCTATCTGGTTTTTCTGACTCTGATTATGCAGGCAGTAGATCTGATAGAAAATCCACATCTGGATATTGTACTTTTGTGGGGGGCAATCTGGTTACATGGCGCAGTAAGAAGCAAACCGTTGTTGCACGATCTAGTGCTGAAGCAGAATACAGAGCAATGGCTCATACTACATGTGAGCTTCTGTGGGTCCGCAGTCTTCTGAAGGAATTTGACATCTCTCCGACTAGCCCCATCCTTATGTTCTGTGACAATAAGGCATCGATTTTTATTGCGAGCAACCCTACTTTTCATAAAAGAACCAAACATATTGAAGTCGACTGCCACTTTGTACGCGAAAAGGTTATGTCTGGACAGATTCACACTCCATATATCAGCACGGAGAAACAACTTGCAGATATCTTCACCAAGGTGCTACCCAAAAATCGCTTTCAGACACTGATTGACAAGCTGGGCCTCTTTGACATCTACGCTCCAGCTTGAGGGGGAGTATAGAGATATGTGTTTTCTTGAGCGTCATGTGCTTAGCATGTGCTCCACTTATTCTTTCTCTTATGTTGTTTAGTCCCATATGGGTTGCATCTTAACCAGTCTCTTTTTCTGTTTGTTATATAAGAGACTACTATGTACACTGTTTTATTCATTCAATAAACAACAATTCTTCACTCTACAGATGATAAATCAGAGGAATGTTGGGATGAAGAAGAAGAAGGTAGCGACACATTTGTTTCTTGGTGGAACAATAAGAAAACACAACCAAGAATCTTGACGGGGATCATTGCATAGCAGCAACGTAGCTGATTGATGGAGGAAAAAGAAAAAAAATATTAAGAGTGGGAGGAGAATGAGGAAAAAATAAAATAAAACTGCAGCAGATCTACAAAGATCTCAGTATTCCAATGAAGCTAGAGAGTAGAATCGCAATACAGACCTTGGCTATCTTTTTTCGGGTGTGGTTGGATTTGTACATGTTGTTCCTCCTCAAGTAGTGTGTGTTTACATGGTGTAAGACTTCGACTTTGTTTTGACTAAGCCAGAGTGCAAGTTTGAACTATGGTTAAGTCTTAGTAGGAACTAATAAAAGGTAATGAGCCTAGCCAAAAAATAAAGCAGTATTCTTAAATATATCTTGTGTGATTTTTAGTTTTCATAACCACATGCATACATGATCATACATAATCACAAATCATGTAATTTAAATTAATGAATAATAATTAGGTGGAAAATGATTTTGTTATGAGAGTTCAAAAATGAAAAAACATGAATTTAACAAATCGGTAGTTAAAGATTGTAGCTAATCTATACTTCCACGCAACATAAATCTGATTTGCAATTTACAGATCCAATTTATCAACGTGAATCACTAAAATACAATGTTTTGAAAAACCTAGAGCATGTATAGTTTAGATATTAGTTTGTAAGTATTCTAACAACTATATGTCAGGTTCGAATGTGCAAATCTAGTCGCGAGTAAGAAAATGATGAAGGGAGAATTTTTTTGACAAGTTCACTACTACATGTAGTGTATTCAAGAGGTTTTCGTGCACATATTATCAACATTGCAACAAACTTAATTTTATCTAAATTATTGTTCTCTATTGTTTGGCTACATTCAAGAACAAGAAAATAATTGTTGTAAAGAATGTACATAGCAAATATACAAGTAAATAGATATTTACTAGCATACCTTTGAGTCTTAAGCAATGTAATTATTGTCTTTTGTGGAACTACTGAATAAATATCGAATTGAAGGTTTAGAATATGAAAACTCAAACATATGTACTAAGAGTATTAGATCCAAATAATAATGTTGCACATACCATAATTTTGAACATTGTGATAGCTACATAGATAAAACCATGAGCTATATCATTGGATCCACAAAAATAGGTCATGGTGGAAATATAGGAAAGTCATAGAGCAAGGCACATCCCATAAGATACCTTGACCAGGCCATGTGTCGTAAGTATAAATCGTCCTAAACAAGAATTCAAGTTGTAATATATTTATTAGTTACACTGTACCTAGCCGCCCCACTTGGGTTCTAGGTCCTAGGAACCTAGCCCAGTTAGTTATCCGCGTGGACGCTTGGGATGACACCAAGACATCTAAGTGGACTTATTTTTTTTAGTTTTTTCCCTATATAGTTGTGATTGAGTTATAGACTTATAGTTGCTGCCAAAGCTTCCAATTTACTGCCACATTCAGGATTTCTGATTTATTGCATTCTCTGCATTTTTCCCTCCACTTTTCAGAGAGGCAACTTTGCGAATTGACCAATTTACAGCTACTCATTTGTTGGTAATTCGGTGTCGATGCACTTAAACTAAAAATTGCTCCACCACGCAGCAACTTTTCTGCTCCACTCTTCTTCCTCCTAATGTTCCTTCCATTCTCTATAATAGTTTCATTTTTTATATGTTACCCTCTAAATATTTGTCATTGTTTATACTTATTTCCTATTTTTTGTCTTCCCATGTTCATGCTAATATGCTTATTACATTTATTTTTTTTCATCTGTCTCACTAATTCTCCTCCAATCTTACTCTTTCATTCAATATTTCCTGCGAGTTCCTAATGATTCGTATATCACTATAGATTAATATACAGCTATATATGTATGGATATATAATTACATACATATAAATATACAAACAACAAATAAAAACTATGCCTAGAAATACATAGGACTCTACTAGGATCTCATAGGCAACACATGGACTCCCAGACAATCTTGGTCACACAAAAAAGTTGTTACACATACTATCATTATATATAAAAATGTTCTAGACACATATGTCTAACAACAATATTGAATGTACCAAATTAATCTGAATTGAATTAGGGATACAAAATTATGACCTACTGCTTGTTATTTGATCGTATCTTCTGGCATATTATATATCTTGTATTATAGATCTTGAATTGAATTAGGGATAGAAAACTAGACCTACCTCAATAAAGTGATGAAGATAATATGAAAATACTAATGGTTGGAATAATATGGCAAATGTGAAGGGATTTAAAGATATCATAAACCACCTCTAGATCATGTAATTATGTCTCGTTTATTTTGAACACAATGAATCATTAGACCATAAAATTAATCCATGCATTTTTCAAAAAATATAACAAGAATTATATCACATGGAAAAGAAAATCAATTACTTTTCACTTGAAATATATTAATTCTTCAATACTTTCCGTATTTGTTTAGTCATAAATTTTGCTTACGAATATTGATTAATAGTTTACTCAAATATGTAGTTATCCATAACTTGCATAAAGGTAATCCATGAAAAGACACAATTATAAATTTTGTAAGTTCAATTATAAGTGTTTCTATGTTTAAAAATAATATTCATTTTTTTCTCTGTAGAAAATGGTACCAAATAAGCATTGGATTAGTCTTGTAGATGATCGACTTGATGATCCAACGTATGGAATTGGTGTTGAGGAGTTTCTAACTTACGCTTGCCAAAAACTCGGTGGAAATGAATTTAGGCGTCCATGTGTGCGTTGTGTTAATACTTCTTCATTCCCTCGTGATTTGGTTAAAACACACTTAATGGTGTATGGTATGATGAGGAGTTATACTTTATGGTATCATCATGGTGAAACGGGACAGAACTCTGATTCAGAAACTGAAAACAATGAGAATCAAGAAGATGATGAAATTGTTGACGAGATGTTAGATCTTTTGGAAGACATGCACCCTAACCATCATACTTTTCAGAGGAACGTGGAAGACATGGGGTTTAATAACCATGATAACAATGAAGAAGAACCTAACAACGAGGCTAGAAAATTTTTTAGGTTGTTAGATGACCTATATCAGCCTCTTTATAGGGGATCAAAGGGTTCAAAGTTGTCTGCCTTAGTAAAATTGCTTCACATAAAGACTCTTGGGAAATGGAGTAATCATTCTTTCACAATGCTTCTTGAATTGTTGAGAGATGAATTATTCCTAAATGACTCAACTTTGCCCCACTCTTATTATGAAGCAAAGAAAACAATCAAAGATCTTGGTTGCTCATATGACAAGATCGATGCATGTGTGAATGACTGTATGCTCTTTTGGAAAGAAGATATTCTTCTTAATAATTGCAGAGTGTGTAACACTTCGAGATGGAAACATGACAAGCATAGTGGAGAAGAGAAACTAAAAGCAAATGGTAAGAGAGTACCGGAAAAGATATTGCGCTACTTCCCACTGAAGCCTCGTCTTCAAATGTTGTTTATGTCAACGAAAACATCAACACTAATGAGATGGCATCATGATAAGAGTGATGATGGGAATTTGCGTCATCCAGCTGATTCTTTGGCATGGAAACATTTTAATGAAATTGATCCAACTTTTTATGCAGATTCAAGAAATGTCAGACTAGGTCTGGCTAGTGATGGTTTTCAACCATTCAATAATTCTAAATCATCATATAGCATTTGGCCTGTTATTCTAATTCCCTACAATTTGCCTCCATGGATGTGCATGAAGCAACCTAATTTTATTCTGTCTATGCTCATTCCTGGTCCTGATGGTCCTGGTGATGCTATTGATATTTATTTGCAACCTCTAATCGAAGAATTGCTTGAGTTATGGAGTATTGGTATGCAAATATTTGATGCAACATCACGTCAAAATTTTGATCTTCGGGCAGCTCTTTTGTGGACTATCAACGATTTTCCAGCTTATGGGATGTTATCTGGTTGGAGTACTAAGGGAAAACTTGCTTGTCCATGTTGCCATAAGGGTACTTTTTCGATTAGGTTATCTAATGGTGGAAAGGAATGCTTCATGGGTCATCGACGTTATTTGCCTTTGAGTCACCGATGGAGAAAAAATAAAGCTGCATTTGATGGAACTATTGAGAAGGGAACACCACCTACACCATTAACAGGTGATGATATACTTATTCAAGTCCAGAATCTTGAAGGGATTGTTTTGAGCAAATGTTCTAAAAAGATATCCCACAAGAGTAGGGGAGATAACTGGAACAAGAAAAGTATTTTCTTTAAGCTTCCTTATTGGAAAAATCGTTTGATACGACATACTTTAGACGTAATGCATATAGAGAAGAACATATGTGATAGTAATTTGGCAACACTTCTGAATGTGAAGAATAAGACAAAGGACAATTATAAATCTTGTCTTGATTTGCAAGCAATGAACATTAGACAACAATTGCATCTAATAGAGAGGGACGGGAAAATTGTGTTGCATGATGCTCCATTCACATTATCTCGAGAGGGTAAGCATAAATTTTGCAAATTTTTGAAGGATTTAAAAGTTCCAGATGGATTTTCTTCAAATATTTCACAGTGTGTGAACTTAAAAGAGAATAAGATTTTGGGATTGAAGAGTCATGATCACCATATTTTGTTACATCACATACTTCCCATTGCATTGCGTGGTCTCCTTCCTAAAGTTGTTTATGAACCAATTCTTGAGTTGTCTCGTTTTTTCAAGGTGTTGGGTTCTAAGTGCTTGAATATGGTGGACTTGAAACAAATTGAAACTCCGATTCCAATAACTCTATGTAAGTTAGAACAGATTTTTCCACCATCATTTTTTGATGTGATGTTGCATTTGCCTATCCATCTGGCACACGAGGCTAGACCTGTCAAACGGGTGGGTCGGGTTGGGTTCGATTCAGGTCATTGTGGGTGCGGGTTACGTGGGTGCGGGTCAAAAAAGACCCACTTCTAAATGGGTCATCAAAAAGTCCACCCAAACCCGACCCGGCGGGTCGCGGGTCAACCCGCGGGTACCCGTTTAGTTTGTATCAAGTAGAAACATAGTTGGTGTGAACAAAAGAATATTAATATTTTTCTTTCTTTATACCTTACAAAATGTGTATTCTGTTTACTATAGCACTAGGAGTCTAGGACAAGTTCCCGTCGTTCGTCGACCTGTGCATGTATATGAAAAAAATGAATTTGATACATATTATATTAATGACTGTTAGATGTAAAGATAACAGAGAATTATCTTGTCCACTCACGTATGCCACTTGATAAGTATGATTCTCAGAGGTTGTTGGTCCTAGTACGATGCACGTCACGATTACTTAGGCAGAAGCTACAGAAGGCAGAATTATAGACAGAACTATAGCCGCGGAACGACGGAAGTAGGCAAAACTATAGAAAACCAGAGCCATACGTCCAGAATCCAGATACTGGACAGAAATTAGATTGAAGACGGTGGTCGAGTTTCTCTGGCGGCGACAAGTTATAATACAACCTACAAGCCATTGTTATATTTATAGGAACTCGTACCGTAAACAACCCTAATAACGTTACACAATGAATCTGCACCATTGATCAATTGTTTTGAAAATTGAAAGGTACACAATTAAATAAGCCTATTTAGATGGGTCACCCATGGGTACCCGCGGGTCAACCCGTGAGACCCACGTAAAAACAGGTACGGGTTGGGTCTGAACCATATTTAAACGGGTGACCATAATCCCTACCCAGACCCATATTAAATGGGTCGACCCGCGGGTGCCCGCGGGTCAATGACCCATTTTGACAGGTCTACACGAGGCTATGTTATGTGGACCCATTCATGGTCATTGGATGTATCCAATAGAGAGGAATTTGTGTACACTAAAGTCCCACATCCGTAACAGGACCCATCCAGAGGGCTCGATAGCAGAAGGATACATAGCAGAAGAATGCATGAATCTTTCTTCAAGATATTTGCATACCGTTGAGACAAGGTTCAACCACCTTGATCGGAATTATGATGATGATGTCAATGAAGCTGCAACCTTGTCTATTTTTTCATACAAGGGAAGAGAGTTAGGTTGTGGTACAACAAGAGACCTTGATGCACTTGCATTGCAACAGGCTCATATTTACATCCTAAACAATTGTGAAGAAGTTCAACAATTCATTGAGTGAGTCCTAACATATTTATGTGGCTCTCTAAATTAATGATCTTTACTGGACTTCTATTAACTTAAGCACAAATATTTGGTATTTATTTATTGTAGAGAATACTATCAAATACAAGAAGTTGATTCAGAAGATGCCCATCTTAAGGAAATAAATCAAAATTTCATAGAGTGGTTTAATATGAAAGTAAGATGTTTATTTTGTTCCATATGGTAATGTACATATAAACTATTTTGTTGTATTGATTTTTTTTATATCCATGGTATTTTAGGTTGCAGATGAATATGAGAATGATAAAAGCAAGAAGATGGATGAGCTACTTTCATTATCACGCGGCCCACTTAAATGTGTAACATGTTTTTATGGATACATAGTCAATGGATACCGATTCCACACTAGGTTCCATGATGAAAGATTACTGACACAATGTAGCGGAGTGGTTGTCGTTGGTGATGATGGTAGTGGAGGTAGCATAGATTACTATGGGAAATTGATAGAAATTATAGAGTTGCAATACTTGGGTAATAACAAGGTGGTACTGTTTCGTTGTGATTGGTTTGACATTGCTGATAAAGTTAAAGGTGTAAGGACCGATGAGTATGACTTCACAAGTGTTGACTGCAACCGTATTTGGAAAACTGCCGAGCCATTTGTATTAGCCACACAAGCATCTCAAGTTTTTTATGCAAATGATCACAATAATAAGGGCTGGCATGTTGTAACAAAAGTTGATCCACGAGACAAGTTTGATCCAGTTCATGTAGAAGAGGCACAAGATGATGTGATTGATATAGATAGCATTACCTAGAACATTTTCTACTTTTATATACTTCCTAACATTTCAAAGATGAATAATTTCTTAATGTGTGTACTTTTATAATTTCTATTTTACATATTAGATGCATATAAATGTTGTTTACATTATTTGTTTTAAAGATATCTTTTTTTTCTTCAACAAACCTTGATGGTGATACAGGAAAATGGTTACAAGCACATCCAAATATGACAAGGGCTTGATGGAAAAGTCTAAGGCTAAGAAATATATCCTCCCACAACAGTTAAGTATGATTGGAAAGGGTCGTGGGCGTGGAGTAGAGCTTAGAAGTTGTATGTCTAATACAATAGCAACTAGCAAGAATGGTATCTGTGAGTTGCGTAACAGTCCATCGCCAATATTTAATAGTGGGCCACTGAATTTATTTTCCCAACGAAGCATCAGCCCTCCGCATTCTCCGCCACCAGATGAGAGTAATCCATCACCAAGAGATGTTCCTTCCCCACCAGCTGGAAATGATTTTATACCTCCTGAAGAAATTCATGTCCAACAAGAAGGTTGTGCTGCTACTGAAGTGATGGATTCTCGCTCCGTCAATGAGATATTAGCATGTATGATCACTTGCTTTTGTTCAACGATAAGTTTTCTCCTTTCTCAATTATTTTGGCTGTTAAAAATGATAGTACTTCTGTTTAGTTATGTTTAATGTCCAATATTTTTCCTTTTACAAATTGATGTCAGTTCTTTATTTTTTATCAAGTAGGTTTTCATAATATTATACCATGATATTTCTTGTTAGACATTGATGGTTTCCTAATGTTTCTCATGCTATTTAATAATCTTTTATTTCTTTTACTTTAATTATCTTACACTAATACATTTTTTAGACATTGTATATGATGCTATTTAAATCAAAATTCTGATCTTGATTGCAGCTAATGCAACTGAAAAGGTAGTGAGGCGCCGAGGGAGTAACAAATGTAAAAAAGTTGCTAGATTGAGAGAAGGTAGTAAGATAGAAGTCACATTCTATCAAGGACGCCCCGTTGGGAAAAATCATAAGGTGTGGAGTAGACACTTGGGAAGGATTGTTCGTGATCGGAATATTTGTCCAGTAAAGGTGCATTCTTGGAATGAGGTCACTGAAAGGCAAAAAGAGCACATGTGGGCCGCAGTTATGGTAATAGCAATGAATTTACTTTTTAATTTAAATCACATAACTTTGTTCTCAATTCATATTCTTCTTGTTCTAGGACAAATTTACAAATACTAAGATGGAGGATTATAAGAGTCATACTTTGAAACATCTCAAAGGGTTATGGGTGAAGTGGAGAGCATCAATGTATCAAAAAATTAAAGGGCTAGACATGCAACAACAACTACGAAGGAAGCCTATGGCGATTGAAGTTGAGAGTGATTGGCAATGGATGGTTATGGAGCATTTTCATAGTGAAAAGTTTATTGTAGTCTACTGCAAACCAATTTCACATCATTTCTATTGACTTGTTGTATATTGTAAATTTCTTTCTATAATTTTTCTACATCTTACTATAGGCATTGAGTAAGAGAAACACCACAAATAGAGAAGGGATGAACAAAAAGTTACTTCACCGTACCGGTAGCATGCCTCTTAGAGAAATATCATGGCAAAAGGTTTTTTCGTATCTATATAGTCTTCTTTATGCAATTTTCATGTATTTTCTCATGTGTATAACTAAATGTGGTACTATTATAGGGAGGAAAAGATGGAAAAGTTTATTGTAGTCTACTGCAAACCAATTTCACATCATTTCTATTGACTTGTTGTATATTGTAAATTTCTTTCTATAATTTTTCTACATCTTACTATAGGCATTGAGTAAGAGAAACACCACAAATAGAGAAGGGATGAACAAAAAGTTACTTCACCGTACCGGTAGCATGCCTCTTAGAGAAATATCATGGCAAAAGGTTTTTTCGTATCTATATAGTCTTCTTTATGCAATTTTCATGTATTTTCTCATGTGTATAACTAAATGTGGTACTATTATAGGGAGGAAAAGATGGAAAAGCACCCGACTTTGGCACAATGTACTTTGAGAGTCATAAGAAGGGAAATACATTAGCTACTACAGAAGCATCCCAAGTTCATATAAGTCATAATTTGCATGATCATGATCACAACCACTTGTTTTACATTTTTCTTGAATAATTAGTTTCTATTATAGGAAAAAATCATAAACATTCAACAAACTGAGCCATCACTCCTCCCTGTTGAAGTCGTGGAAAAGGTGTATGGAGAATCACGAGCAAGGAAATACATAGTTGGTTATGGTGGAGGAATGACACCTAGAGATGTTAGAGGGCCGTACAAAACAAAGAATACCTTGTTGGATGAACTCAAATCAAAGGACCAAGCACTAAAAGACAAAGAAGAGGCCTTAAAAATTCAAGCACAAACTCTTCAAGAAGTCAATGATGAAAAGCGAGCCACACAAAAGCGTCTAAGGAAGGTGGAAAATATACTTGATGTGATAGTCAACAATCAAAATTTTCAGCAGCTTTTACAGTTCAGTGAGGATGATGGTGGTTCTGCCTCTTCTGATTCTCTATCAGAAGATGACATTCTAAACTAGCTACAAACTTAGATAAGAGGATGTGACTATTTGGGTACGGTTTTTCTATTTATGATGGCTACTCTAATTATTTTCTTTGTCTAAATAGATTGCAATGCATGGATATATCAACTTATATTTTGTATTTCTTGTAGTGCTCTATCTTAATGATCAATACATCCATCTTTGATGTATGGCAGGGACTTGTGGATAAATCAGCAAAGGACACTCAAAATCAAAGACATACAATGGGAGACAATGCAACATTTATTATTCTTTTTCGTCTACACGTGTAGTCCAAAATAGTTTTCTTTCCTTTATGTAAAAACTAGAAATGTTATTTATTTTATTATTTTGTTTGAACTATATCTAGTGTTGTAAATATTACATCTGAATTCGTTTTTTTGGAACATCATTAGAGAAGAATGAGTATGACCCATGTTGTTTAGTTTAAAACTTCTATTGATATCTCAATTGTTTAACTAATATGCATAGGGTATTGGATAGGTCGTTGAATTGCCATGTATGCGCTACTTTATGGAACAAAAAGCAATATTGAGAGTGGATCAATGACTTAAGTGAAAAGTCAAGCAGAGTGTTATATTAAATTATAAGAGGATGGGTTCCATCTCTATATATTATTACCTTCTTAGAAAACAATTACTAGTATTTTTCAACTCTGCTTTCTTTTGTATTTTCTTAATGAATAAGGGACAAAGAAGAATGGAGAAAGAGAATGGACATAAACTGAAAGAGGTATGCAACATACACGTAAATAAGTTACTAAGAATCCAGAAATCATTATGCTACTTCCCAAGACAATGTCAACATTTGCAATTGAGAATTGCATATAGAGATGTTATTAAGAAATCATTTTGCATGACCCATCTTTCCCCTATCTAAAATCAATAGCCCAACTTGTCCTTTTGGCTATTCCTAGAGGGTAGACAAATCGCCCCAGGATTTATATTTTGTCTATTTATATTAAATATTTTATAACTCTAGTCTTAATTGATCATTCTTGTATTCTTAACTTCTATTTTGTGTAATGATACAGGCCACGACAACAACCCACCATAAGTCAGCTTCCTTGGCTCAACAACTCAGATACAAGCTGTGAAGTCCAATATGTTTGACAAGGTTTGTGTTACAATGTAGCTTTTATGCATTGTTATATGCATTACATTCCCATTGGTACCTATCAAACAAGCTATCCAAGACCTTTATGCAGGGATTATAGGAGTTCAAGCCAAAGGTCATATTGACAGTAAACTTACTGCACAAAATCAAGTTGTATTGCTTGGTATGTCACAACAAAAGCAAAGCAATTCCATATTCTACCAATGATGATAGTTGTCTAGCAACGCCATCGCCATACTATGCAATATAGAAGTGGAAGAGGAACCTTATGAGGTTTGCCCTAATGCTATGCAATATTTTTATGTCATTTGGTTTTTCTTGTCCATGTAGAAAGGTGTTTTTCACTGCTATCATGCTTGTAGTAGTTATAAAGGTGCGCACCTCCATCACGCACCTCATTGTTGCTACCCGAGGCTACCTCACACCATGGAAGATATCTACTATCTAGACATTATTTTTATATAACACCTAAAATGGATCTTCAGTAATACATTTGTTTTGTGCAATTAGCAATATTACACATGAGTAGCGCCACTAACTCACGTGAACACACACGATATTTCAACAACATATTTGTGAAAAATGTATTCTGAACTTGTTTTTTCTATAATTATATAGGCCACGACAACCAACCCACCAAAAGTCAGCTTCCTTGGTTCAACATCTCAGATACAAACTGGTAGTCTAACTTTTAATACTTGATGTCTAACTTCTAAGGTGTTCTACGATTGCATTTGATTGAAGTTGTAATTTGATTCCATAAGTTTATGCATATTATGTGATGTGTGTAGGTTATGTCCATGTTTTGTAATTGTGAACATGGAAGGCCACAAACCTCAAACCAATATTCAAAGTTTCAAATGAAACATTGGGTTGCTGGAGCTGCCAATGTGTGCATGCAGTTGGACTACAAAAATGGAAATGCAAGTGATACTGCCAATGGCCAATGTGTTTGACAAGGTTTGCATTACAATATAACTTCTATGCATTTTTATGTGCATTAGGTTCCCATTGCACTTGACAAAAAAGTTATCTAAGACCTTTGTGTTGGGATTATAGGAGTTCAACACAGAGGGCATACTAAAAGAAATGTTGCAACTCCAACAGAGAATGGTGGCGTGCTAGGGCGAGGAGAGTGGTGGCGCGTGAGGGCAAGGAGAACGGTGGCGCAAGACGTAAGGTTAATGGCAGCAACGACGAGGTGAGGGTTGTTTGTGCATGTAGATGATGTGAACAGTGGAGGTGTCTGCAAGGCGAGCGAGAAGTAGCAAGATATACTCCAGTAAGGTTCGATGGAGTGATTCTTTGAACTTATTGTGCTCTTTTGGTTCTGATAAAATAGATTTCTCTTAGTCGTATTTATGGGTTTTTATGACGTTATATCTAATTAAACAAGTATCTGTATCTCTTCAAACTTTTGCCACCCATTGTTATCCTACTTGAATTTTTCTTGTTCCTGTTATCTTCCACGATGAAAATTTTTTTAAGATGTGTTTGAATGCTCTGTACATGGCCTCAATGCCTATTGTATAGGTTTGATTGCTCTGAGCCTTAGTTTTGTGATAGCTCATATGAATTTCATTCATACATGCAATTATTACCTTGTTAAGATTGAGCTTGAATTTATATTAATGTCTGCTCGGATGTTCAGCCCCAAATGTTTACGATTTTGACAATTAAAACTCTAAGATATGCTCAAGTACCATGTAGCTATTTATCTCACTGTGATACTGGAAGCTTACTTATTAATTAGCATATGATGGAAAAATAACATCTATAGAGCTTTCAGGCTTGTAGTTTTTGCCTACACGTCATGGTCTATCTAAGGATATTATTTCAGAAAATTTGTGCATTTTGTTTGAACTACACTAATCATGGCCGAGTTTGCACAAAATGATCTGAATATCATACTAATTATTAACAGAAACTTGTTGCGTTCGTTGATGCTCATACTCTGCTTCATGCATTCATTATAGGGCATACCCAATTTCCACCTCCTAGCTACAAGGCTTCAACATGGACACCGACAACCTGATCCTGCACAAACCGTGAAGTTATTGTAGCAGCTGATGGGGAATCTAAACGCCTGCCTACAGAACACGATCAATCCTTCCGGGTTCACCATGAGGTATGGCCCATTCATGTCCGGATTTAATAGACACATTCCTCAAGAAACTACTTGTTACAATTCTAAATAAATTGGAATTTACCATCCACATTGTACATGTGATATATTATCTTTCTATTATTACTGTGTGATATGTTACACACCATTAGCATGTGGCACAACTTTACCCATCATCATCTTCTTTGCTTTTCTAATAGATTCACTGAGTCCTTTTACCAAAAAATGTGTTTTCCTGTCAAACATTCCACTCCCTAGTCTTGGTAAAGAGTAGCAAAAGACAAGACAATTGTAATTTCTGGACTGACAAAAATACTGTATATAATGTAAAATCAGACCAGATCATATTATAATTCCTAGACCTTCAAGCTGGTGAAGGGGTTCGAGCATGTATGAATTGGAGTTTTTCTTCCTAAACAATTGCATGATATATGTTTCATAATGTACCCTTCTTATTGCTCTTCAAAAAATATATTCATACCTAGTCATGCGGTTTGTTTAGCATAACAGCTATAGAGGAGGGGCAGTTTGGGAGATGACACACGTGGCATCAGCAACATTCCTCACTGAAGTCTTGGGCTGAGTGTATCTATTTGTTCAGGTGGTACATATGGGCCATGACATAAGTTCTCGAGTGGGATATATATATTAGGATGAATGTTTGACGGAACTAGTAGCACTGAGTTTGTTTCCTCCATTATAATAAATGGCATGAGAAACTAGTTCGTACATATTTTCCTAATTGTTGAACTTCCCCGTTTTACATATGTTAATTAGTTACCTTGGCCAATCAATGAAGTTATTACGTCAATAAGTATTATGGCAATATTGATATTGACCAATCAATGAAGTTATTACGTCAATAAGTACTATGACAATATTTAGGTGTTAGATAGAGATGCAAACCAAAGCAAGTTAGGCGGTAGTTTGGACTAAGGCCCATGTCTTCACAAGAGCCCAAAATTGATAAGTTCCTCGTGCGGGAGTGAACCTTAACCATGCGGGAGTGGATGGTGCAAGAAACACAATATTGAATCTTTGCATCCAACACTCCTTCATAGATACAGGTTTCCTAGACGTCCCTGAAAAAAACATGCTCGACGATGTTCCTCACTGGAAACCTCTTGATGGCCTTGTCCTTTGGGCAACACTTGTTGCAGTTAGAGCAGCAGATGAACTTGACATGATCGCGCCCGTGCTTGTTGTGGTTGTGGTTTTGGTTCTATCTCTTGAATGCCATTGTCCATGAAGAGGAGACGAGAGGGGTCGTCCAATCTCTATGCGGAGGTAGCAACTGGGTGAGGATACATGAACAATGCTAGTGAAGATTGCATTTGTTCGTATGTCTCTAATATCTTTTTGACCTTTCTATATACAATTGTGAGGTGGGAGTTGTTAGCTGGTGAGGATCAATAATGACAACATGTCGTGGGCTCATTCATGGATCATAACTCATGGCCGAGGAGGGAGAGATCACGTCAGAGGAAACAAAGTAGGCAAGTTCTATGGGGAAGCGTTACATGAGGGAGATGGTTTGGATGATGACTACATATGTTCCCACACCCTGAGGCCAGCGTCATCAACTTGTACCATCACCACTCCAAGCACACACCTAAGCAGTGATGGAGGGCAAGTGGGAGTAGAGACCGCCATCCATCGTTGATGTAGCTGATGCAATAGGTGGCAATGCGATTGGTGTAGTCGTTCTTCAGCTTCGATACTATCATATGATGACAACGATATGTTGTCGTTTGGACTAATGTTGTCAAGATTACTCATTCAACAACATGCTAGAGGTTGTAGTTGACATGTCACATGCCAATGATATGCATTGAACTCCATCATGCACAAACAGTTGATGGGTGCGCACCGCCATCATGCACCTCATTGTTTCTACCTTAAGCTACCTCGCACCATGCAAGATATCTAGACCTTATTTTTATATAATACCTAACATGGGTCTTTACTAATACAATTTGTTTTGTACAATTAGCAATAATACACATGAGTAGCACCACTAACTCATGTGAACACACACACTTAATATTTCAACAAGATATTTGTGAACAATGTATTTTGAACTTCTTTTTTCTATAATTATACAGGCCACAACGAACAACCCACGACAAGTCAGCTTCCTTGTTTCAACATCTCAAATACAAGCTGGTAGTCTCACTTTTAATGCTTGATGTATGACTTTTAAGGTGGTCTATGATTGCATTTGATTGAAATGGTATTTTGATTCCATAAGTTTACACATATTCCCTGATATGTCTAGTCTTGAAGATCTCAAATTGACACACGTTCTGTCCATGTTCTGTAATTGTGAACATGGAAGGTCACAAACCTCAATCCACTATTAAAAGTTTCAAATGAAACATTGGGTTGTTGGACCTGCCAGTGTGTGCAGGCTGTTGGACTAGAAAAATGGAAATGCAAGTTATGTTCCCAATGACCAATGTGTTTGACAAGGTTTGCATTATAATATAACTTCTATGCATATTCATGTGCACTAGGTTCCCATTGCACCTGACAAACAAGCTATCCAAGACCTTTGTGTTGGGATTATAGGAGTTCAAAGCAGAGGTCATGCTAAAAGCAAAGTTGCAACTCTAAAATCAGGTTATATTGCTTGGTATGTGAGTGGTTGAGTGGAAGACCAACAACAGGAAAGATCAAGTGCGTGAATCGAAATTTCATGGAGTTCAAATTTTCTCAGAGTAGAGAAAAATATATAACCTAAGGTGATAATACCCTACCTCGACAATCTGATGTTTCATCATCCTTCACAATTTCATCTCACATGCATGTTATCATTCATTTTCAGGTCTTCCACAAGTTCATGCCCCCTTTAAGTTGTGGATCTGTTCTTGACTTCTTCAATGCTTCCAAAGTGTCTGTTGTACGCCCGTGAGTATATGTCTAGATTAAATTTTATTTGTCATAATTTTAAAGAACAAATAGATACTTGAATATGCTTATTAAAATTGTTGTTATTTTTAATGGCTAGTCCTGATTGGTTTTAAGACTGATCTAATGAAAACCTCTCCATCCATTCTCCTATGTCCAGTTGGATGTTGTGGTGCATCCTTTATTTGGAGAACTATGAGACCCTAAAACATGTTTACCAAGCGAAACATATTGACTATCACTCTTCAATTTCAATCTACACAGAAATTATTAGTTGTCTTTGGCTGATTTGTATAATACTTTCCATAAATTTGTTCAGAGTGAAGTGCATAATCAAAGTTGAGTTGCTTGATTCATGTCCCCTGTCCTACTTTATTAAAACCAGAAGTAAAGGGAGTTCCCATGGGGTCTCTTTTGAATCTAGTTCATCCCTTCAACTATGACTGGAGGGCCCTTTGCACTATTAGATGCAAAATGGTTTCCATGAGTGGAATCCTATCTGAAAATTGATGTGCCCGCGTTGTTGACATCCCTAGGATTCCCGTGTCCATGGATTTCCTTCTTGTAAGTAATCTCTTCCTAGAACCTCAATCTTCACTCCTATTATCCAGAGAATTTCCTAGCCACCATGAAGCATACTTGTAAGCCCATCAAAGTCACACTTAAACTTGGTGACCTCAAGGCCCATTGTCGAAGAAGTATTTAGTCCAGCTAAAATAAATTCAGTATAAGCTTCCTTTCAATCACCTCCATTGATAGGTGCATCCATAATCATGACTAGTCAGTGCATCACAAAGGTCAATCCTAACAAGGCCCCCTACATAGCCTTTTTCCGCTTCATGTTCTGATAGTTGAAACATTATACATACGTTCATCTTCAAACAATTGGAATCAGGTGGTTCCCATTTGAATTTCCTTAAATTTCATATCTTATAGTGGTTCCCGTCTAACTATGCAACATTAGTGTGTCCATATTTTAATTAGCAGCGGACCATTTAAACATCTTATGAGCATCAATATCCACAATGAGACGTGTAGTGCACCCCCAAATATGATTTGTTGAGAACACCTTCCCATTAAATATCTTAACATAATGGACTTTTCAAACTAGTAAACAGTTGAATTGGGGTATACAGACTCTGATCTTGCTGATCAAAGTTCTGCTTGAAGCAATGTCCCAACAAAAGCTAAGCAATTCAAAATGCTACCAAAGATGACAACCATCTAGCCGATCAAAGTTCTGCTTGAAGCAATGTCCCAACAATAACTAGTCCTTTCATCGGTTCCAGTGGGTAATAACTCTGTCAATGGTCCTCATTTTGTTGAATTTTAAGATGCCTATGAGTCTGAACCATTTTCCATACTTCCTATTCAACATTATGCTCCTTTTCCCTCTAGCTGCTCGCTATCCCCTCTTCTTGATGATGTCTCCTTCCACTTTCAGTATCATTATGTTGTTCATCATCACTAGAATATGTGAATCTTGTGTTGTTACTTATAGGTTGGGGCTGGGAGGTGCTTGCTAGGAATGTCCTTCCCTCTGCATGAGACGAGTCGTTCTGTACGTTTGAAGCTATTAGTTATCATAATTTATTGTCTTTATTACTTCCACATTACTATCCTGGAAAGAACTGCGGAAAGATGCCAATTTTTTTTTGTAGCATAGGTGTGAAGGACAACATACACGTCTTGTTCCACCTATGTAAGAAGTTTATGTATTATCCATTTCTCTTGTATTCTGCTGATGTGTGTGGTCTGTCATGTTGATACAAGGTGTTAGAAAAGAGTTGTAGACATCAAATTAAAAACACTTAAATCTTTGCGGAGTGACAACTATTAATGCTCTAAATTTTTGCCATATTATTGATTGTTCACAAATTGCTCTCTAAACTTCTTTTATTGGTAATTTTGTTTAAGCAAATTTAGATAGACTGCATATATTGTTTTTCAGTTTGGTTGCTTATTTGTTATATTACCATTCTTATCTATCATGTTACTCATATGGTGGGGCTTGGTATTTTCCTTCTTTGTCCGTCTAAGATGGGGTAATTAAATCCATGTATGTCTCTCTTTTGTCTTATGATAAATTGTTGCTATTTCGTTTGAAGTCCAGACTGAGAACTATGAATTCTTATGATTCAATGTGTGATTTTGTGGCAGCAGATTGAGAATTTTCGTGATGAATTTTAGTAGTATTTCTGAATATATAGGTTGAACTTTTTCTATCAACAGGTTGAGTTTCTTGGAATTACCATTGATTTGAATCCTAGTCACCCTATTTGGTTTTGTTGCTGAAATGTTATCCTGACTTTGCTTTGTGGCTGCTGTGTCTTAAAGTTACTACATTGTCTGATTGGTCTTATTTTTGGCTGTTTCATGAATATTGTTGTTCTCAATGTGGATTTATCTAAACGTTTTTTATTTATAAATCTATTGATTAGTTTATTTCTCTCCTATTTGTCACAACGATTACCCCTTTATTTAATGATTTCACTCTCAATGATGCAGGCAATAGTTGGGGATGAATATAGCTGATGTGCATGTGACAGACCAAACATATACACGACTAAATCAACTCAATGCCACTCAAATTGTCCGAAAAACTTGTCAAGAAACAAGCTGGCTCTCTCTGAGATGAGCATGCTGTATTTACAACATTCGTTGTTAACTATAGGCATGTGAACATCGTAACAAGTTCAGCACGTGGGGAAGAAATATGCCAACAAACTAAGTGGTCATTGCGTTTTAATATGGAATCGCCATATGGACATGCTACACATTCCAAAGACATCAATGCATATTGCTTCTTTTGCGGAAAGTGATGGATGCGTATGAATCAACTTACGAGATGTAGAAGATGTACAAGATGGTTCCAATATGTTTAGGAGCAGTAGACTTTTCAATCTAGATTGGATCGTTAATTCAATTTGAATTTTGTACAAGAGGCAAGGGGCCACGTCCCCCTCAATGTAAACCAACATTTTATACTATAATAAAAATAAGAATTAATTTCTCTAACTCTTTCTTCTGTGCATTATTTAAATGTGTCATTAACGGATATAATTAATAAATAAATACACCAATTGAACAACTACGTCAGAATTTTCTTGTAATCATAACTACTAACGTGAGAAAATCGATGTCTGTGCGGTTGTCACTATCAGTGTTTTGTGGTGGAATATGGATGTCGTTATTATTATCAACGATGAACATATTGTCTTGCCATTATAACCATTGTCGGCTGAATATAATACTTGTCATAATTGTTATCAACGACGGAATGAAATTAGTCAACACTAATTCCAGTTACGGCAAGACTAATAACGGCGAAATGCGACGAGTCATTTATTTTGTTGCTAATAGTAATAGCGGCCAACTATTTTACATTTGTGGCCAACTTTTTCTGTCGTTGTTATTGATATTTCCTGTAGTGCAACAAGGCCCAACGAGCTTGTTGTGGAGATGCGGAAGCCTGAGATCGAGCAATCCAAACCGAATACATACGACGAAGATCAACAACGAACAAGCAAGCAATCACAAAGACGACATTTATAGTGGTTCGGCAAATTCCCAATGTGGGAGCCTACATCCACTAGCGGAGACGATATTATTGATAGCAATGTTCAAAATTTCGACGAAATTGTTGAAATTTCCGAAATTTCTGTTTCTGTGGCAATCGGACATCGAAATTGACTGACGAAACTCTCGAAACAGGCAGATCATCGATTTTTTTTCTACGTTTTCATATACTATGTACTACCTAGAGCATATTTTTTTGCACAGTTTTGTGTTTTTAAGTCTATATATTGTGCTTGCAAACTATAATGACTTCATTCATTGATTTCACCATTAAAAATTAACATCAAAAATCCACATTGAAATGCCCATCGAAACAGTTCAGGGTCAATTCACTAAAAAATGATGAGACCCCACCCCCCACATATCCAATATGAAATATTACTACATAATTGAGTAGATCTATACTAGTCGATCATTCTGGAAAATTTCATAAATTAATTCGTTTATTTTGCCGTTGAAACGCCAGGAACGCATTTATCGAAATTCTGTCGAAATTTATCAAAACTTCTATTTCTGTGGCCACCGAAACGACATCGAAATCGGACATTTTCTTCCTTGATTGATAGAGATTACAGAGATGATGATTATAGAAGAGAGAAGAACCCAATCCCCTTTTACACCCCAAAGCCAACCGTGGAAGAAGACGGTTGCTTGGAGAGGAGCTCTTAGAGGTGTGAAACCCCAAGGAAAGCCCTAGGTTCGTCTGTGGCTTTAGGTCTTCGAAAAATGATGTCTCTTGATGTCTCTTCGCTGCTCCTCATCTTTGAGACGAGTTGGGGGGTCAATTTATAAGAATAGGACCCATATTCAAACTCCCAAAGTGATTAGGTTGTTGTGCGAGCGTGTTTGTGACAAAGTGAGTTTTTATTATTTTATTTTCTCTCTCTTGCAAAGTTATTGACATTGATAATTTATTGACAAATGAACCCTCAATTATTTCCCTCACTAATTCAACCAAAATGAGTCACCAATTTCAAGATAATACAAACCCTTCACATAAAGGTGAATTATATGTATCATGACACAGTCAAATTTATATAGTCAACTTTTGAATCTTGAATCCCAATTTTTGTACCACTGAAAGTTAAGGTTATTACAAAGCTCCATTTAAAATTTCACCCCAATTGGATGAACCAATTGAGAGTTATAAGCATTTGAATTTATGCACATTAATTCAACCATCTTAACCCTAGGACCTAAGTTCCGGATTTAAATATCCAAGTCCTGACACATTTGTGTGTCACGTGGCTTTAGGCGGGTCTGCGGCTTCCAGGCCCTAGGATCTCGATCCATTTGATCTCGCGGGGATCCAACGGCATACAACCCGTCATCAACCTCCCGCAAGACCCGGCTCTCTCCCCACAGTCGTGCCACCTAATCGTGACTCCTCGCATCTTATCCAACAACGCTCTCGCCTCTTCTTCGGGATATTTCCCTCCCTCTCGTAAAACTGAATCCAACAACCCCTCGCAGGTCACCCCTCTCCCTCGGAACTGGGAGGACGAACCTTCGCCATCTCGCGCTTCTCACTAGCGGCGGCACTCATTTTAGGGCTTCCCCTTCTACACCCCCTCATGCTTATTTAAACCCACCATTAGCTCCGCGCACCCTCCTTTACTCATTCCCAATCTCCAATTCGAAGCTATCTACCCCCGAAAGCCACAACCTACTCCATCTTTGTCTCGCCACAGCTCCACCACAGTCGCACACCCCCGAGCACAGCCACCCAAAATCCTCCTCTCCAGCACCTTCTTCGATCTCTATTGCACCCTTATGGCTGCTCGCACCTCACCCAGAACACCTCCTCACCTCTGACCCTCCTCTAGCCGGCGAGCTTATCCTTTCTCGCGGCGGCATCGGGGTCTAGAGGGAGCCGCGGCTTGGGACCGTGCCATCCGACTTCGGGACGAGTCCACCAAGGTGTTCACACCTTCAGCGGATCAGCAGCATCATCCCTCGCAAAGGGAGTTGTTGTCAGAGAGGCAACCTGGTAGCTAGGTGGACCACTCCTGGGCTGCAACCTCGGAGTCGATCGCAGGACAAGTCGCGGGTCAGCGAGCGCCCGGGGAGGAAGCGGGAGCCGCGTGAACCAATCAAAGGCATCCACGTAAGCCTGTCTCCCATTTTTATTTATAAAAGCCCTTAATCTTAGGAAGATCCAAAATGCTAGGAATATCAGAAAATAGCAAACCGATATATGATTTTTATCATAAAAACACGAGGAATCTGATAAAAATGCTTTCATAGCTTGATTCGTTACCCTTTTCCAAAAATACTAGCCTATAGCCTAATAGTTACATATGTGTTTTAAATATGCAATAATGGTTATTATCTGATGCAACCTGATCTTTTTTTGACACCCAAACCCTAATAGGGTCCCTGACCCTCACATATCTCGAAACCCTAATCAAGTATGGATAGTTAACTCAAGATGATAGGAAACCCTAATTTCCAGTTTCTCTCTCTACATATGTGGACTTTCATGTATCTATTTGCCAAACCCTAACTATTTAATGACCCCTTATGATCATGACCGACCCCAAAACCTTAGATCCAACTCTGATCACCTTGGATCAAGTGAATCCTAAAGGGAAACCTTTAATGATCTAACCTCTATAGAAACCCTAATAATGAATGTTCCTTTCTTAAATAGTTATGGGTGTCATTAAGTGGATGAAACCCTAATTTTGAGATCTAATCCTGACTCCAAACCAAGATAAAGGTTGAAGATAATCCCTGATCTAAACATATGAAGATGAAAGTAACCCTAATTAGGGGTCAAACCCTAATTAGTCCAAAACCCTAATATAGGATGTTGAGAACCCATATTGACATTAGGTCTTTCTCTCTCTTTCAAGGTGATTTACTCTTTATTCTAGGCTTGTTGAAAATTCAGATCTGATCATAACAGGTTTGTGGGTTTTATTAAGTATAAGACTAGTTTTCATGGATGCATAATAATATGATGTACCTTGGATGCTTTTATTTGCATATAAATTTTTGGGTAAATACTAGTATTATATGCTTCGCCAAACATAAAAGAACATAAAGGATTAAGATGAGTTGTAGCTACTGAAGTGAGATAGTAATTCCCTCTCTCTTCTAACTACTAATGTCAAGCACAACCCCATAGCCCAAGGGCGGGGATCCCCATAAC
Organism: Alisma plantago-aquatica; assembly: GCA_963693085.1. Lineage (NCBI taxonomy): Eukaryota > Viridiplantae > Streptophyta > Magnoliopsida > Alismatales > Alismataceae > Alisma > Alisma plantago-aquatica. Next base: position 572,999,720 of record OY856411.1, read on the forward strand.
CCTAGGGGCGGGGAAGGGGTCAGCATGTATGTAAAATAAGGTGTTGACACACTTAGTAGTACAACTGCATCTAAAGATATGCATAAAAAAATGTTTACCAATTTTCTGCCCTAATATAATGTTTTCCTTTTCTTATTTTCTTTCTCAAATCTTTCATTATGCAAGTTACTATACAAGTATTTTTACCCACATACACAATTTTGTGGATTCGTTTGTTTCTCGTATTTTCTAGGTACAAGGAACAAGTAAAGCAGCCCAAAGTACCTGAAGATATTAAATAATGTTCATGGAGGATGTTTAGCTAGATGGCTGCCTCTCATCTTATTTCTGTTTAGTTAGTTGTTTCATTTCTTTTAGATGATGTGTAGGATGTCTATGTCCTATGTATTTTTTTCCTTTAAGAACTCATTTCTTCTTCCAGTGAATAATGTGATATGACATTTTATCCTTATGAATGATGGTTTGTGTGGCTACTTTAATGATGCTTGTGAACAACGATTCGGCTTCTTTATATACTAGTTGACAATCACAATCCTTTATATTTTCCCTCTTGACATCTTATAGATATGAGTGCACGCATATCTAAGGAATGTCATTATGTAAAGTATATAGGAATTGGGGTCTTCATAATGTTTAAGGTCCAACTGGACTGTATATGATTCGTAACACGGAGTGTATTTTCATTTCAGGCTTTCAGCAACATTTACAGTCCAGCGTTGGACTATATACGGTCCAGCTGGACCGTAAATGCAAATACAATCCAGGCAGACCATATATGGTCTAAAGTAATGACCGTAAATGCACATGTAGGTGCCTAAAACGCATCCCGAAGATGTCGAGGCTTGGTGTAGATGTCTGGTTCATCAAGGAAGCTTTTCTAGAGAGTTTAAGACACTCTCTCAACACCAAGTTTACATGTTTATCAGGTCCTAGGTGTAGAGAACTTTGAACTCAAGATCTAGGATGTCGATATTTTTGTTAAACCCTTGATGAGAACTTCGAATAGGTGTTTTCTGAGGCGATAGATTTTTGTTAAACCCTTGATGAGAACTTTGAATAGGTGTTTTTGAGGCGATAGATAAATGATATCTAGGTAACGTGACGGCGAGCTTAGAGCAATGTCTGTCAGGTTTTAATCCTAACATCGAAAGGGAGACTCAACTTTCCTCAACATGTGTTCATACTTGTTAATATATCTTATTTATATTCAACTTTATTATATTTTGTAATTTCTATATATTGTTGGACCTCTATGTAATTTCTCCAAGTTCTCTTATTATAAAAGGGAGAGGGCACATTGTTCCTCTCTACACGCTGCATTGCAGCACCCTATCTTTCTTGTTCACATGGTACCAGAGCAACAAGATCCAAGGGAAGCGTAGTTGACCCTAACCCTAACCAACAGGGCAAGTCGCCACTGCACCAGACAGCAGCAGCCGCCGCCAAGAAGCAGTAGAATCGTCACCGCCGAGCGCGGTCGGCTGTCGGGCAGCAGCAGGCGTCGTCGCCGATAGCAACAGACCGCAAGGCAGTAGCCACATCGTCAGCAGCCCACCGCCAAAAGTCTGCCGCCGCCGGCCAAGCAGCCGCCAGGCAGCTTTCCGTCGGGCTGGTTCTCGTCGGGTGAGGGGCCAAACACAGTTGATTTTTGACTAAAAGGCGCGGAATCCTTCAACCTCTCCAAGGGCCTTCTACAAGTACAAATCAAGCAGCCCGTGTCTATTTAGAAAATTCCTAATCACATCTCCTCCATGTGTGATTAGGAAATACTCGCTTGGAGGCTATTGATGCGTCAGAAACGTATCATCTCGTCTATATTTAAGTGACGTGTATCTCTCCGTCACTCCCTTCCACAACATGATGTGTATCTTTCAGTCACTCAGTTTCTCTCTTGACGTGTATCATCCCGTCATTCTATTTTCCGTTAAGATCATGGAGGACACCAAAGCATCTACCATCTACAATGAGATGTCACATATCCCTTCCATCAAGCCGAACGGGAAGAATTATCTCTTGTGGATGAATGTTGTCCATACAGTGTTGGAATCCCAAGACAAAGCAAAACATGTTGATTTTGATCCTCCTGCTTCTACTAACAAAGGCTATGCTGAATGGAAGCGTCATAATAGTTTGGGGAAGACATGGTTGTGGGGGAGCATGGAACCTGAAATTGTTGTTGGATTCATGTTCTACACTACTGCGAAAGAGATATGGAATGCAGTAAAGAAACATTACTCACAAGAAAAGAATGTTCTTCGTCAGTTTATGATATATGACCGTCTATTTGCAGAATGACAGGGAGACAAGCCTTTGAAAGAATATTTTGGAGTGATCCAAGCTATTGCTCAAGAACTAAGCTTCTATCATCCAGTGACTATCATAGAACAAGTCAAAGATAGAGATGACTTGATTACAGCAAAATTCTTATCCAGTCTGAGTTCTTCATGCAGTTCAGTCTACAGTGTATTCTAGCTTCTGACAAACTTCCCAGCTTTGAAGAAGCTTACTCAAAGATTTTACAATCAAATTTTGAACAGGTTGATCCTACAGTTGTCCCGTCTCATGGAGATTCTCATGCATTTGTAGACGCTGCACTTAGAGGAGGTCGTATAGTATGGGCCGAGGACGTGGCACGCGTCCTAAGTACATTTTCTGTGACAAACTTGGACACACAGTTGAGAGATCTTGGAAGAAGCATGACAGACCTGCTGCACCACCTGTGGGGGCAGCAAACTATGCTGGCACTCACACTTGTTGAGTCGGCCGACTAGTCGGTTGGTCGTTGGAGGGGGGTCCGACTTGCCTGTCACCTAGATTTTGACCTCAGTTTGGCATCCTCCAAGCCGACTGGTCGGCTAGTCGGCCGCTTAGTTAGTCTAGAGCCAAGGTTTTTCCTTCATTTTTTTCTATTCTAATCCCCCCACCCCTTATCTTTAAATGTTTGTGTTTGTCTTTCGCAATAAATTGACATGAACATCAAATTTGTTCATAGTACACTAGTTCAATCAATGACTTTTTATGTAGTTACAACAATTCTACAGCACTAAAAGTCTTAAATTTAATAAAGTTTTCTCTATCTAATTATATTTGTTTAATTTAATACATTGAATAGTCCTCATTCAAAAAATTTGAAGTGTTTTATGACATTATTTACCAAATCTAGGTTATTATTTACCAAAACATGGGATTGGGCATTGAGTTCTTATTGGTTATTGTTTGTTGTGTTTATGACAATATTTAACAAATATGAATTATTGCTTCTTTAGATGCGTATACATTAGTTTTTCTATATAATGTGTTGTATATAAGTATATCACTATATTATATGGAGAAAAACACCTAAGCCTGGGCAGCCGACTAGTCGGCCTAGTCGGCCTGGTCGCCCAACGAATCAGGGTGACCGACTGGCCGCCTTGACAAGTATGTTGGCACTACTGAGTCTTCTGAGCCTTCTGCTTCGAGTTCTGGATCTTCTGGCATCACACTCATCAAGGAGGAATATGATAGAATTATTCTGGCTACCCAGCATCTGGGTTTGGGATCATCTTCTTCAGCAAACCTGGCATCTACTACCGGTAATCAGGCTACCTCTTTACTGGCTTCTAGTTCAACTTCTTCATGGGTGGTTGACTCTGGAGCGTCACAGCATATGACTGGTACGAGGAGACTGATTCATTCCATTGACTCACATATTCCTCACCAATCTGTGACAATAGAAGATGGTTCAGTGAGGAGAGTGTTAGACACTGGATTTGTTTCTCTGACTCCTGGAATTGATCTTAAATCTGTACATTATGTGCCTGTATTTCAATTTAATCTTCTTTCTGTTGCAAAATTGATTGATACTATGAAATGTACGGTGACATTTGGACCTTCTTGTTTTGTATTACAGGATCTCAAGAGTATGAGGACGATTGGTGGGGGGCCTAGGAAAGGTGATCTCTACCTCTTCCATGGTAAAAGTCTGCCTCGCCAAGTATCTGCTCCTGCTCCAGCTATCCTTTTGAGCAGTTCTCCTTTACTGTGGCACTACAGATATGGACATCCTTCGTTGGAGAGCTTGAGAAAGTTAGAACCTGAGTTATCCCAAGTGTCTTCATTAGAGTGTTAGTTCTGTCAAATTGGGGAAACATCATAGAATGTCTTTTCCCAGTCGTGTCAACAAACGGGCTACTTGTCCCTTTGAGTTAGTCTACAGTGATGTTTGGGGTCATGTAAAAGACAATAGCTATAATGATTTTCGCTATTTTATTTCCTTTGTGGATGAATTTTCTTGCATGACATGGATTTATTTGTTGAGGAGTCGAGAGTCGGTGTTATCCATTGTCAAGCATTTTCATCAAGAAATAAAAGTCCAATTTGATTGCAATATTAAAATTCTTCAATCTGATAATAGCTTGGAATGTGTTCAAAGTGCTATGGCTGATTTTTGTAGCTCTGTTGGGATGATACATCATACGTCCATTCCTCACACCCTTCAACAAAATGGGGCAGCTGAGAGGAAAAATCGTCACCTTCTTGATATTGTCAGGACAATTATGTTTCAATCCAATGTTCCTATGAGATTTAGGTTTGATGCTTTACTTACTGCCTATTTCCTTATTAACAGGCAGCCCTCTTTTGTGCTTTAAGGACGTACTCCGTTCTCTAGCTTACGTTCCAAGGATCAACTCTTTCTTGTTCCCCTTAGAGCGTTTGGTTGTACTTCCTTTGTCCACAATTTTGATCCTAAGGCTGATAAATTATCCCCTAGGTCGATTAGGACTCTTTTTCTTGAGTACCCCAACACTAGCAAAGGATACAAGTGTTATTGTCCCAGTCTCCATCGTATGTTTGTGTCTAGGGATGTAACTTTTCATGAATCTACTCCATATTTATCTAGTGTTCCCAGTAAGGGGGAGCAATTGTGTGAGTGAGAGAGAGCCACCATCAGACATCAGTGAGAGAGTGCCACCACTACATCAGAGTAAGAGAGTGCCACCTATCATTCCCGACTATAATGTAGTTCAGGAAGAGTTGTCAGCAGATGGTACCTTAATTTAGCAATATTCACATGCTTACAGCAGACGAGGCAGACAGGATCCAGAGGAGGTGGCGACTCTAGTCTCTGAGCCTTCCCCGTTTCCCTCTACTCAAGAGACTCCTAAAGAACCATCTGACCTTGATGTTCCCATTGTTGTCCGCAAAGGTACTCGTTCATGTACTGTTCGACATCCTATTGCAAGTGTGTTGTTTGTAAAAACTATCTAAGCAGGCCCGTTCATTCGCTCTTGGGATTGATTATGTGGTCATTCCAAGAAATCAACTTGATGCTATGAAGGATATTGGCTGGAAACAGGCAATGCATATGGAAATTTTTGCTCTTCTAGAAAACAACACCTGGGAACTTATTGACTTACTTCCAGATAAAAATGGTGTGGGTTGCAGATGGGTATTCACAGTGAAACATAATCCAGATGGTTCAGTTGAGAGGTTGAAGGCTAGACTGGTGGCAAAAGGTTACACTCAGACATATGGGGTTGATTTCTTTGAGACCTTTTCACCTATGGCTCGTCTGAATTCAGTTAGGATTCTTATTTCTCTGGCTACTACTTTTGACTGGCCTCTATTGCAGCTTGATGTCAAGAATGCCTTTCTTCATGGTGATCTACAGGAAGAGGTGTACATGGAGCAACCTCTTGGTTTTGTTGCTCAAGAGGAGTGTCAGAAGGTGTGTAGATTGAAGAAAGCCATCTATGGATTGAAACAATCTCCTAGAGCTTGGTTTGATAAGTTCAGTGATGTTGTACTAAAGATGGGCTTTTCTCGTTCTGTGACTAATCGATCTTTATTCTATTCTAGCTTTCCTGTTGGATCTATTATTATTGTTGTATATGTTGATGATATAATTATCACCGACAGTGATTCTATAGGCATATCACGTGTGAACAGAGGATTGCATGGGCATTTTCATATAAAGGATCTGGGCAAACTAAGGTATTTTCTGGGCATTGAAGTACTTAGATCTCATGCATGTACCAATTTGTCTCAGATGAAATACGTGTTGGATTTACCGCAGGAAGCAAGTATGAGTGAGTCCAAATCGGTGTCTACTCCTATGGACTATCATGTGAAGGAGACAAATGATGATATCGATTATCCAGATCCATGATATTATAGGAAAATTGTTGGTAAACTGATATATCTAACAGTTACTCGCCCTGACATTTCCTTTGTTGTAGGACTGTGAGTCAGCATATGAGCTCACCACAACAGTCACATTGGACAGCAGTTTGTCGGATTCTGAGATATCTTAAAGGTGCACCTGGTAAGGGCATCACCTTTTACAGACCCAAGACCCATGTGTCTACTCTTGTTCTTATTGGTTATGCAGATGCAGATTGGGCTGGTAATCTGAATGACAGGAGGTCTACTTCTGGATATTGCATGTTTCTAGGAAATCATCTTATCACCTGGAAAAGCAAAAAGCAGAATGTTGTGACAAGATCTAGCACGGAGGCTGAGTATCGAGCAATGGCTCATGCCTGTTGCGAGTTGCAATGGGTTCAATCTGTGCTTTTTGAATTAAAGATTCATGTGTTGTCTCCCATAGAGCTCAGATGTAACAATCAAGTTGCAATCGATATTTCCAAGAACCCAGTCTTCCATGAATGCACTAAGCACATAGAGGTTGACTGCCACTTCATCAGAGATCAGACCAAGAATGGTATTGTTGTGACTCCGCACGTCAAATCTGAAGATCAACTTGCAGATGTTCTCACAAAGCCATTGAGTCCAGCAGCATTTCAGAACTTTTGCAACAAGCTGGGCATACACGATGTGTACGCTACAGCTTGAGGGGGAGTGTTAATATATCTTATTTATATTCTTTTTTTGGTCGGCTAAAAACTCTGTTGCTATTGAATCCAAAACTTTAGGTACAAACATAAGCGCACCCCCTAACCCTCAAGAAGGGTTACCAAGACAAACAAAAGAAACAAAGGTCATGTATAGGAGACCCAAAGGAAAGAGGGATGCAGAGAGAAAGACAACAAAAGAGACAAAATACAGAAAAACCCAATGATACTCCACCCAAACAGTAAAGGAGCTCCACTCTCGGTATGCACACCCACAAAATGTAAAGACTTTACGTTTGGAGAGGAGAGCATCAGCTGACTTCAGTATTTGAACCCCCTTGTTGGCATCAATCCAATATCACTCAAACTGTTATTGCTAAAGAAGAAATTTATCTTCAGCACCGTCCTACTGTATCAATCTGGATCATACAAGTGACTTCAGCAGATGTACATCAGCAACGATAGCTAGAAATAGGAATCTGACTCCCCTTCTCCTTGGCATTAAATTCACTTACTGAATGTAGAAGGAGGAAACCAGCTTCAAACCTCCACACCATCAAACGTCAGCACAGAGTCATGGAAACTCATATAACCAGAAAGAAACAAAGGGAACACAACTGCCACTGGCACATAAACCCTGTCACCCACCCAGTTCGATGAGAAGATCCAACCACCAAATCGTGATGACCAAGCAGGTGAATCAGCCCCAATACACTCCTTCTCGCATAGCATTATGTTCACCTTCAGAGTAGCAATCAGGAGGATAAGGGAAGTGGTGCACACCACCAGCCAGCACAGACCAGAGCCTGGATGAACTCATCAAACAAAGCAGGACAGAGACGAAACAAAGAACCGGACTGGAAGAGAACAGAGCTCACCCAGTCACTTCCTAACTGAAGAGAGACCACCTCAAGGTGAGGACCTCAGCCAGGACCCAGAACCCCTGTATGCACAGAGGCAAAACACCGAGCACCTTGAGTGCTCCATCACGCAGCAGCAAAGACCACTACGCAGCCTGAGCTGCTTCCCTGTCTCAGCGACATATCATCGAGCATCTTTGTGGTGACCCGGCACCCTGCTGCAGCAGACCGTCGAGGAAGACCACCGATGTCGTCGAGGGTTCCCTTTCCCATCCAGAGCCAGGCGTGGATGAGAAACTGGATCGGGAGCAGAAGCCCCCTCATGGTGCTGCCGATAGACGCGCAGCCCCCCGCATCCGCAGCAATCCATCTGCCTGGAACGACCATCACAAGAGACCCGTCCCGCAGCAGAAGACAGCCTGGAGCTAAACCTGCGAGGGCTATCTACGGCTCGATGGAGACAACCAAGAAGACCATCCATCTGGAGAAGAAAGGGATCCCGCTGGCAGTGCAAGGCGAGGTGAAGTCGCAGACGACTCATCGCCGCCGTTGCGATGGACGAGGCCAGCTCTCAGCACGAGGTGAAGGAATAGGAAAGGAGAAGGAGATCGAGATCCCTTACTCCGCCCGCAGCAACGAACCAGTTGAGCCAGATCCAGACGAGAAGCTCCTCTCCGTCCATCCATATAAACGGACCGGAGTCGACTTGGTGGAGCTGCCACTCGCAAACCAGATCTGGGCTACAACCGCTCGTCACGCCCTTCCCATAGCCAGGCCAAGATCAGCCTCGGATGAGCAACCAGCGAAGCTCCCTGTCTCTACGGACCGCGAGAGCCTACAGACTAGAATCCACGTTGAAGACGAAGAGCGCCAGGGGGAGGAAAGCACTGAACCAGCGCTCCCTCCCCCCAGCGGTGGCCGCCGGGGGATTCTAGAGAGCGGGCGGAGCAGAAGCCCGAGAGAGAGAGCGCCCCATTCTTTCTTATTTATATTCAGCTTTATTATATTTTGTAATTTATATATATTGTTGGACCTCTATGTAATTTTTCCAAGTTCTCTTATTAATAAAAGGGAGAGGACACATTGCTCCTCTCTACACGCTGCATTGCAGCACCCTATCTTACTTGTTCACAATACTTATTATGATACAGTAAAGTGAATGATAAGTAGCAGTGGTGAAACCTCATTCCACCCTAGTGTTTCCACCCTTTGATAATCAAACCCTTAATCTAGCCTTTTATTATTTGTGAACTAGCATAATCAACAAACAAACAACCTTTTGTGATAAATATGAGTTCTTGCTCAAATACATTGATCAGACTATTATGAAGTATGTTGTCCTTTGGGTTCGATCCTGGACTATACTATAATAACAAAATTCGTCCGCTTGCGGGTGGTGATTATTGTACGTAGTCTTAGTAAAAAATATGGGGAGTTTTCCCTAGGTGAATTTGCATGTGCAATAACAACACATAAGTGTGTGTGCATGTGTGTCTATGAACATATACATTTTTAACAAATTGAAATCTTCCTTTTTATTCATCTTGGTTCTAGTATATTCTTCATTCGATTTATTTATTACTACATCTTCACTTTTGTAAATGTAGCCTTAGTGCCTTACACTAAATTTCTATTCATGGATTACTTGCTTTGTCAAATTACTCAAGCGTGCTATTTCTGTGACATTTCATACAACCAATATAATTATACCTTGAAGAAACAAACAAGGTAGTTCTAGATCTACGCAGACATCAATAAGAAAATCACTTAAATGAAGAAAATAAATACTTAAATTTCTAAATTAATTTCATTTCATATATAACGTGAAAATGATAATTATGCGGCATTCAGCTAAACATTCAAACTTGTCAAATTGACCATCCTAATTGCACAAAGCATCTATAACAAACTATAAAAAAGAGAGAAAACTACAGAAAAATAAACAAATGTGTATACCTTTGCAGTATCAAATAAATTTACAACATATATATGAAAGTCCCTCTGAAGCCAAAGAACATCATTGTCAGCCCCATGAAAGACCTACAACCCAAGGAAAACATAAATGAATCAGGAATAAAGGCATGCCAATGCACTGAAACTGACTGACTAATTTAGATCTAAAGTAGCATAATTTTGCAAAAAAAAAATCATGACTTCGTGCCTCATTGCAAATTTCAATCATGATCTTCTGAAAGCTATGTTTTTTCATGGCATGCCAGTTTGAAATGATCAAAAATGTCGGTTTATTTATACAGTGTTACTTTATAGTTAAAATAAAAACTTGCCAAGGTACACCTTTTTCTCATGTTGTGCCTCAGTGACGTACTTGTCAATTGGTAAAAGAAAAGATAAAATGTGGGCATGCGAACTCCCATCCATATTCCAAATGAACCTTGGAACAACCTAAGTATGCATTTCATTCTTGGCCAACCCTACACTTCACGTGGCCACGACTTCATGTTTGTGGTTGTTGCTCGTTTTTCTAAGATGGCCCACTTCATCCCCTATAGTAAGACTTATAATGCCTCTCATTTTGTCCCTCTTTTCTTTAATAAGGTAGTCAAGCTAGATGACTTCCTGCCGCCATAGCATCTGACCGCGATGTCAAACTTTAGCTACTTTTGGAAGACTATGGAAAATCTTTGGTACCCAACTCAAACTCTCTTCTGACTTCCACCCTTATATCGATGGTCAGACTGAGGTAATCAACAAGAGTTCGGGTGACCTTCTGGAGATCCCTTTATGGGATTTCCTTTAGCCACCACTGAATTTTCTTACAATAGTTCTATCAATCGATCCATGGGGAAGAGTCCTTTCCAGCGATTAAAACAGTGGCCCGCTTCACGCTTAAGCGCCCGCTTAAGCGTTGAGGAAGGGGCAGTCTTTTTTTGGGGACTATGTGGGTGTTGAGGCGGGTTGAACCGAAGTGGCCGCTTTTTAACAAAAATTCCCACCTCAGCCCGCTTAATTGGGCCCGCTTCAGCCACTTTCTGACAGTGCATATCTACTGTCAATTTAACTACCCAATTACGCAGCCCCTTAAACCCCAACACCCCATTGACTTCTCAACAGAAGATGTTAGAAGTCGGCAGTAATAACATCGCTAGCAAATGGTTTTTGTGGGCCTTTTGGTTTTCGATTGGGAGTGGGAATCTATCCCCATTCCTTGGGGCCCCTATCCGTCCATAAAAGAAGCAGCAATGGCTGCAGAAAACACACTAGCAACGACAGTTGCTTGGAGTTAAACAAGTCAATTCTTAGCGACCGAAGGGAAAGTATCTCGGAAGGAGGAGACATTGCATCCCTAGAGCTTGATACGCACCCGGTCACCCCTCATTGAGACATCAAGGCTAACAAAGGGGAAGCAAGGACCAAGAACAGAGGTTACAAAGCTTTATTTGGGTCGACAAGTTACTATTTTAATTGGTCGCTTCCCTTATGTTAAATACATCACTTCTGATTTTTATATACAACGACGTACTATGTGTTCTAGTTCTCTGTTAGTGATTAATAATCAACATTTGTGACTGACGTACTTGACTCAACACCTTCATTCGAGTACGCATTCACCACACTCCATTACTACTTCTGAGTGTAATGATTCTCATTGTGGTATAACTTACTGCCTATGTGTCTAGTGCCTATGTATTCTATTTTCTTTTGAATTTTGTAACGACTCGGTATATTGTAGATTGGTAACTAAAACTAATTATTAATCTAAGGTAATATGATTCTTTGCAGGATGATTTTGTTTTTACCCATTCTAGGAGTGAGGATCGTGGGTTTTGTTTGATGTTTGAGTGTTTTTTAGCTTGTAACATTTACTTTTATTATTAGGATATTCTTTAATCTATGAAAGTCATTCTGATGCAATAAAATATCATTCAAAATGCTTGATTGTTGAGTAATATTCCTTTATGTTAGTAGTATGGCGATTACTAAATTTTTCACCATTTTTAAAACAATGCAGACCGCTTTTTCAAAAAGCGCCCGCTTTCGTCCGCTTTAAAACCTACTTCCTGCCTCAAGGGGATCAATCTGCACGCTTCTCGCTTTGCGCTTTCTAAAACCTAGGTCCTTTCAAAGTTATTTATGCTTACAAACCATGCCAGCCTATATATCTCGCACCTATGCCCGTTGATGCCCGCCCTTTCTACGGGAGGAGAGGGAACTGCCCCCTTTGGTTTGAACAATATGTAATTATTTTCTTTTTTAATTGGATGGTTGGGATGATTTCTAGACTTTGGGTTTAGGAATTGGATAGTAAATAGGGGTTGGCGTGGGTCTTAGACCTAGGGCTTAGGATTTGGCCTTTGATAAAAATAAATTAGGACTAATTCCCTAAAACTTAATTCATAATCAAAGTCTTCCCAAAAAATTGACCCAGGATTAGAATTTATAAGAAAATGATTGAAAACCTAGTAATTAGGGCAATTGCACAAAATTTCCTAATTGGCAACCTAACTCAAATAAAACCCAAAAAAAATCACCAAAACTAGGTCCTTGCAAATAAACATTAAACCCCTAAAGTGGGGGAAGCCCAAAACGTCACAAACAATCGAGGAATTGGCCTAATCAAGCTCACTAGGGATGCAAAACTTGATGATCGGCCAAGTCTAAAGGTTCTTGAGAAAGGCAAAGTGAGAAATCGTAGGATTACACAATGTGTGTACCCAATATATATATAAGTGGAACAGTTATAGGTAGGTCCACATAGAAAAGTAAATCAGCAAATAGAATAAATAAAGACATTATTTAACACTCCCCCTCAAGTTGGAGCATAGATATCAATCATGCCCCACTTGTCCACAAGAGAGCTAAAATGCTTCTTTGCCAGTAGCTTTGTAAAAATATCAGCAACTTGATCTTCTGAGCGGGTAAATGGAGTGCAGATCCGACCAGACAAGATAGTTTCTCTGATAAAATGGCAGTCAACTTCAACGTCCTTTGTGCACTCATGATACACAGGATTATTAGCAATGAAGATGGCAGCTTTATTGTCACAATGCATAGGGATAGCAGTAGAAGACTTCACACCAAAGTCTTTCAAGAGAGATTGTACCCATAGCAGTTCACAAGCAGTGTGGGTCATAGCCCTGTATTCAGCCTCAACATTGGATCTAGCAACAACATTTTGTTTTTGCTCTTCCAAGTGACAAGATTGCCTCCAACATATGTACAGTAGCATGAAGTAGATTTCCTGTCAACCTTACTTCCAGCATAATCAGAGTCATAATAGCCTTCAAGAGAACAATGTCCATGCTTTCTATAACAGAGGCCTTTGTCAGGAGATTTCTTAAGGTATCTCAGAATATCACAAAGAGCATCCCAATGACATTGTCTTGGCTTATCCAGATACCTGCTAAGAAGACCAACAGCAGTAGAGATATCAACTCTAGTAACAGTCAGATAAATCATCTTACCAACCAGTCTTCTATATTTTTTATTGTCTGGAAACATAGGAGAAGCTTCATCATCCCAATTAACATTGGGATCCAGAGGAGTATCAGCAGGACGCGCTCCAAGCATCCCAGTCTCCTGTAAAAGGTCAAGAACATACTTCCTGTGAGATAAGACGAGCACTAGCAGTTTTGGACACCTATCTATAGTAGCAAAATGCTTGCACTAGTGAGTTTTAGTAGCCTGAATTTCAGTAGTATCACTGCCAGACAGAATGATATCATCAACATAAACAATCACAATCACAATACCGAAGATGTCTTTTTAATAAAGACAGAGTGATCAACACGTGATCTCAGAAACCCAAAGATAGTCAGTATCTTGCTCAATTTGTCAAACCATGCCCGAGGACTCTGCTTGAGTCCATAAATAGATTTTTTTAAACGACAAACCTTGTGTGACTCCCCTTGAGCAACAAACCCAGGTGGTTGCTCCATATAGACCACTCTTGAAGATCACCATACAGAAAAGCATTTCAACATCCAGTTGAATAAGAGGCCAATCTAAATTGATAGCAACAGAAAGGAGAACTCAGACAGAATTAAGTCCTGCAACAGGAGAGAACGTGTCAAAATAGTCATACCATAGGTTTGAGTGTACCCTTTGGCCACCAGGCGTGCCTTCAGACGTTCCATCGTGCCATCAGGTTGATACTTCACATTATATACCCATCTGCAGCCAACAAGCTTGTACTCAGGAGGTGGATCCACAAACTCCCAAGTTCCTCTATCAACAAGGGCAGTCATCTCCTCTGTCATGGCATTTGTCCAAGCAGAACTTTGTAATGTATCATGGACATTCTTAAGAACAGCAACAGCAGATAGAGCAGCAACAAAATTACTAACATGAATGCTCAGATGTGCAGTAGAAACATGATGAGCAATATTATGAGAGGTACAAGAACGAGTTCTTTTTCTGAGAGCAATAGGCAAATCTAAGTCAGAAGTTACCTCAGCAGGTGTAGGACCTTCTGGAGAAGATATTGGTGTTGCATGGGGGGTCTTGAGCAGTCTGTGACCTGTTCCTGTGTTGATACACAATAAGCGGAGGAGAGGCAGTTTCAGCAGGTGAAGAATCAGATATGCAATCATTGATGACTGGTAATGGTGTTGTTATTATATCTGAACTCAGGGTATCTCCTTTAGCAGAATAAAAAGGTGTATCCTCAAAGAAGACCACATCACTACTCGTGAACCATTTTTTAGTAGTAGGACTATAGCACTGATACCCTTTTTGAGTACGTGAATAACCCAGGAAAATGCATTTTTCTGCTCTAGGAGATAATTTGTCATAATTCGGTACAAGTAAGCGCACAAAGCAGTTAGATCCAAATATCCGTGGAGGTACAGAAAAAAGAGGCACGGTAGGTTGTAGAACATGTACAGGAATCTTATTACCAATCACAGAAGAAGGCATTCGATTTATTAGAAAGCAGGCAGCCAGGATGGCTTCTGGCCAAAAATGTCTAGGCACATTAGAATGTAGCATGATGGTTCTAGCAACCTCAAGTAAATGTCTATTTTTCTTCTCTGCAACTCCATTTTTTTGAGGTGTATAGGCACATGATGTTTGATGAATAGCACCAACAGAACGACAAAACACCTCAACTTCTTTCTGAACAAATTCCATAGTATCTGTTCTCAGAATTTAAACAGGCATAGAATATTGGGTTTTAATTTCAGCAAAGAAGAATTTTATTGTAAATAATACTTGAGACCGATTTTTCAGAAGAAACAACCATGTAGCACGAGAAAAATCATCAATAAACAGAATAAAGTATTTATTTCCAGATAAACTTGGAACATGACAAGGACCCCATGCATCCGCATGAGCAAGATCAAAAATCTTTTCACTACTAATTTGAGACCGTTTAGGATAGACAGTTCTAGACTGTTTTCCTAACTGACACGACTCGCACTGAAAGTTGTGCGTTCCTACACCAGAAATGATATGTTTTATTTTTTCAGATGACGGATGTCCAAGTCTGTAATGCCACTGCAACGCTGAAACTGACGATGATAGAGTTGAAGCTAGAGCCAGGGTACCGATCTTTTTCAATTCATCCAGATAATAGAGGCCATCAGGTCCTTCATGCCCCCCACCAATCTTCATCCTCGTGCAAAGGTCCTGAAAAGTACAAGTACTAGGAACAAAGGTGAGACTGTAGTTCAGGCTACGCACAATTTTGCTAACAGAAAGTAAGTTTAGTGGAAAACGAGGCACATATAGAGCAGATTTCAACAAAAATTGAGAAACAATGTCTTTAATCCCAGATATAGCAGATTTTGAGCCATCAGAAAACATAACAGACGATTTAGAAACCGGTTTAGATAAATTTGAGAAAAGGGACCGATTCCCAGAATTGTGGAAAGAAGCACCTGAATCAATCACCCATTTTGTATTACCAGTACTAGACGAGGGTGCACTTAGAAAGGCAGAATCACAACCAGAGTAGGTTGCAGCATGAGCTCCAGTAGTAGTAGTAGAGGACGATCCAGCACGCTCGAGCAGTAGGCGTTCCACCTAAGAACGGATGAAGTCAGCAGTTGTAGAGTTGGACGCGTCAGTTGCTTGGGGCTGGGTAGCTATCTCAAAGGTAGTATTGGCATCAGTAGCAGCATTGGCCCAGGCAGGTTTGTCATACTTCTCTCAACACTTTTCTTCAACGTGGTTAGACCGACCACAGAAATTGTAGAAACGTTGACCAGAAGAGGGCAAGAAGCATTGGGAGGGCCAGAGGACGCACCACGTCCAAACGAACCACGCCCCCTTCCAGCTCCAAGAGGAGGGCGGTTCTCCTAAAAACGACCACGGCCGCGGCCACGACCATGACCCGACATAGCAGCTAGGGCAGTAGTATCTCCAGTCTCAGTAGGTAACTCAGAAGATGAAGCAGGCAGACGTTGAAGGCGCTGAAATGCACTCTGCAACGTAGGCAGTGGATCACTGGCAAGGATTTGATCCACAACTACAGCATAAGATTCAGGCAGGCCATACAAGAACTGGACTACATGCAACTCCTGTCATTGACGTTGTATGGTAGCCAAGTCAGTGGATAGGGGGTGGTAGGTCTCCAATTCACCCCAGAGTCCCTTGAAGGCAGAGAAGTAATCAGCAATGTCAGGTCCTGAGAATTGTAGACGAGTCAGCTGCTTATTTATATCAAACACCTTCTTGGGATTTTTGCTGTGAGAATAAGTGCTAGCCAGCTGATCCCACATCTCCTTCGTTGTAGGTAGACGTAGTAAGGTAACGCTGATTTTGGTCTCGCTGCTGTTGAGAATCCATGTCATCACAGTGGAGTCGTCTTTGACCCAGTCATCATATGCCTTGATATCCTTGGAGTCAGCATTAGGAGCAGGTGCAGGAGGTGGATCGTGTGTCAGATGAGAATGTTTCAACTGGGATTTAGCATAAATCTCCATGGAACAGACCCAATGCTGGTAGTTGCGCTCATCCAGCTTGACAGTAGTAACCTGACGGCGATGATCGTCATGTGAGGACACCATGACACAAAGGGCAGAGCACCAACACCCAAGGCGAGCAGTAGAAGGCAGGTGCAGGCCGCAGATGACCGCCTAGATCCTCAGCTAGGCGGCAGCAAGCACAGTAGAAAGAACTAGATGGACCAGTTAAATACGGGCTACGCCTAGGGCCAGTTTGGTAGGGTGTAGTCGGATGACAAAGTGCGTGTTTGATGTATATTTTTACATTGCGAACCCACACAACTGCACCCTACTACATCCAACCAAACTAGCCCCTAGGCTCAGCAAAAGACCCGGCGGCTCAAAGGCCTACACGAGCAGGCAGTAGGAGTCGGAAAAAAAATTCACACCAGTGCCCGGGAGTTGCGGGCGGCTCGGAGGAGATCGCTGCTAGAAGGAACCGACGAGGCGGATGGACGACAGCGCTGAGATCAAGCCAGCCGTGCGGCGGCTACGGCCGAGGGGGCGGGGGGAGAGAGAGGGTAAGGGAGGGAGGAGAAGAGAGAGAGAGGCGGCGCCCAGATCTCAGGCCTGCTTCTCTTCCATGTATTCTACTTATCATCTCATCTCAAACTCTAAGTGTGTCTTCATCAAGAAACTCTAAGCTCATACTCACTGTGATCGAACTCAACCTTGGTTAATCTGCAAATTCCACATAGTTCCTTATAAAACCTCCTTACAAGATGATTTCCTTAATACTCTTAATGTTAGTCAACCATCCATGTACCATTAACTTAACAAGGGTATGTTATCATCTATGTCCAATAGAGTTTTATGATAATTTAAAACAATTTAAACTCAAACAACCAAAGTAAAAGATAAGAAGAGAGACACAGGTGTTTAGAGTGGTTCCACCTTAGCAAATGCTAAGGAGTCAGTCCACTACCCGGTTGCTTACCCAACCGGGATTTTGAAAGTATTGAATTTTATTACCTTTTAAGGATGTTACATAAAATTACAACACTCTCTAAACACCCTTTGGACAGCCTTCACCTAGAAGTAATCTTGCCAACCTTGAAGCAGCCTTCCTTGGAGTAACTTCAAGCTCCCCCTTGAAGTAGCCTCCCTCCCGAAGTAGCTTCCCGTCAAGATAGCCTTCTGAAGTAGTCCAAAGTCCTCCTCTTCACACGAAGAGCTTCACCCTCTTCCTATATGCAGCCTCCTCCCTGGAGTAGCAACGAAGAGTACAAATATTACAAGGAACAAGAAGGAAAATAAGAAAGTACAACTTATCCTTTTAAGCTCAAGGCTTGAATTGCCTATATCAAGCGTATGGATTTTCCTAGCCAAGGTAATAGACTTGTGGATGCTAGGGTTAGGAAAATCTAGCCTATAGGACGAGCTTGAGCTAGATGGAATATGGCCAAGTGATCACAGTGCTCAATTGCTTGTAAAAGATTGCTCAAGAGTGCTTAGAAAGAATTCTCAAGTGTAGCAAGGTGAATTTCTAGTGTCCTATGGCTTGTCCTATTTATAGGGATAGCCTAAGTATGCTTAAGGACCTTCTAGATAGTTTCTAGGGGGTTCCAAGTGCTCAATTAGCCGTTAGGAATAGATTGGTCGTTTTTACAACGGCTAATTGCTTTAACTCTGCAGATTCTGTCAGAGACCGTCTCGGTCGACAGATGGTCGACCGAGACACCCACTCGGTCGAGCTTTTCTCGACCGACAGGCTCTCTGAGTGCAACGTTCACTTCCAACTGCCAACTAACTCATTTGCTAAGTCTAACGGCTAATAGCAGAGATTGTCTCGGTCGAAGGAGGTCGACCGAGACACCTCTCGGTCGAGGACTTGTCGACCGACAGGCTTCTCTTTTCTCAAGTTTTATTCAGAAGTGTCTAACGGCTACTTTAGGTCAATCTCGGTCGAGAAGGTTGTCGACCGAGAGTGTCTCGGTCGAGGAGTGTGTCGACCGAGATTGACTCTGTTTCAATCTATCAATTAAGATACTAAGTGTGTGCATGAGTGTGCATAATGTGATCCTATTGGAAGGGATGACTTGTCTAACTATGGTGTGTAGCTAGGGAAGATCCAATGCTTGATTTACATGCAATCTAGGTACTTGTACATTATATAACTGTACAAGTTTTTACAATAGTGATTACATTGCATGAAAATAAAACTATAAACTTATGATCTCCCTAGTTGCTTCGTCATCCACCATAATCCTGCACACTCAAGTAGCTCGTTAGATAAATAAGAATGAAATGTTTGTCATAATCAAAACAAAGGGATTTTATAGATGTCCATTTAGCCAACAATCTCCCCCTTTTTGAAGATGACAAACATTTCCAAAATATGAATAAAGGAAATATAAAACATATAAATGCCATACCTTTAGATTGCCGTTTGGAACTTTTCCTCTTATTTATAAAATGTGTGCTTAGTATCCCCAGTGAATTATGGAACATGAAATCCAGTTCATTTGGGAATATAGCAACTTTCAATGTAAAGCCAAGAGTATATTTATGAAACTCATTGATTGAGTTTGTCATAAATACTAAGTTGTATTTTTATATATCTCTCCCCCTTTGTCATTTCAAAAAGATAATCGTTGTATTGATAAAACTCCCCTTAAATTTGTATTTTGCTCCCCCTTAAATGGATATTCCTTTAAGAATATTGATTTTATGCTTGTCTAATTTAGCCACAATAGCTCTCAATCATACAAATCTTGTTTAACAATACTAAGGTCATAGCCCTTTTCAAATAATGTTTGCACAGTATTTGGAAAAATTTGTAATCATTCAGATTTGTGTTTATTGTTCATATAAAAGATTTTACAAAGATATATGCAATTATTATGTCAGTCGGAAAACAGGAACCAGGTCGGTCGACCATTGTTCGACCGACAGTGTTTCTCGGTCGACTATTGTCTCGACCGAGAAAGGTTCTGGAGAACAGAATTTTCTGCATTTGTTGATTTAATTATAGTAGTAATATTTTTCCTTTGAATTGTTATTACTTCCTTATTTGTTATGCTCTACAATAATGAACCAATGATCCATATTTTGAAGTATGCCAAAATAAATAATCATGTGAAAAGAGTAGCAATTTTCATTCAATAACATGAAGAAGATTACAATCATATGGAATACAACTATTACAACACCAATACTTCACAGGAAAGATTTAAGAATTACATCAATGTCCGGATCTTTCCCAAGAAATGGCTCAGCTCCATAGTATTGGACCAGAGTTTTCCAATCCAAAGCACCAGTTGTAGTCAACGCATATGCTTCCAGGAAAGTGGGAACTCGGTCAAAACGGAAGTGAGCAGCTATGTCTTGCAATTGTATGGAAGAAAATTGAGTATGTGCAAGATCCATTGATGGTGAAGGTGGAGGTTGATAGTAGTTGTATGAGGGGTTAAATGGGTCGAGCATGCCAGGGTTTAAAGAATGCGGATATTCATCGGTTTGGCCAGGAGAAAGGTTTTGCATTCTTTGATTCAAATATGTCATGGCATGGTGATTGTAGTTTAATTGTTTACTAAGATGGTATTGGGAGCCAGCAATATAAGTAAGGGTATTTTGGATGGGATCAATGGAAAGGTTAGTAGAAGGAGGGGGTGGTATATCCTGATGTGATGACTCTCCTTCTACTCTTGCCTTTTTATGGCCAAAGTCAATCCCCATTTTCTCTACGGTGTTCTTACTTATCTTTGGTGGTCTACGCTCCCATATATATCCCATATCTTCAATGTTTACCTTAAGAAAATGTTGAGTAATCTGGCATACAAAATCGACATATGGTGGATTGCCAGAAAACTCAAGCATATTTTTAAGTACTATGCGAATAAAGTTGATGGGAATTTCTTTTATGATAGCATAAATGAGAAACATGCGGAAAATGGGAACCTCGGATTTATTGGCTCGTGGATGTATGTTGGTGGAAACAATGAGGTTTACTATTCTACATGCAGGTTTTAGGTTTATAGCATAATAGGTTCCCCTATCTTCATGACAAGTGGTATTGGCTTGAAATATGGCTCTTTTGATATCACTTAAGCTAATGGTATGGTCATCATCGGAAAATAAATTTATTGGATTGCTGGTGGTAAGGTCAAGGAAATCTTGATATTCATCTATATTAATTTCAAGCATGTCAAGAATATCCCCTTCGGAAAATTTAAAACTATGTCCATTGACCATGGAGTAGAAGAAAGTGGTGTCATTTTCGGTGTGAGATAGAAGATTGGCATAGAACTCGTTGACTACCTTAATGGAGTAGGAAGGAAAGGATGGATTGATGAAGTCCTTCATCTTTTGTACTCCAAAGAGATGCTCCAGATCTACGATGTTGATGAAGTCCATCACTTCGACCGGACGTCGGGGAAGAGGAGCTTTAGAGGAAAGCCGAAAGTATCTATCTCCAGCATCTCCGTCGACGAAAGCTATGTCATTGATGATCGTCAGTGGCGGAGTTGCTTCCCTCTCTTCTCTTCTTTTTCTTCCAGCAACTTTCTTCTTCCCACGAACAGTTGATGATGAGGCCATTGTGTTTCTTGAGAGTGGAGAAGAAGCAAGGAAGATTTGAGGGTAAGAGTGCTGAAGGATTGCACGAAATTGCACTAGAGATGGACTATGGAAGCAAAGAAATGCAAGTGTGAGTAAGTGGCTCGTTTTTGCACTTATTTATAGAATTCCAGCGACCCGGTCGGTCGACGGCTCGTCGACCGAGCGTCCGCAACGGTCGAGTTGCAGACGCGCCACTTGGTCCTCCAACGGTAAAGAAAACGGTCATAACGGTCGGGTCGCAACGGTCATATCCAACGGCTATTTCTCGGTCGAGCGCTTGTCGACCGACATTGCCTCGGTCGAGCACTCGTCGACCGACAGTTTGTCTGATACTTAGTCTGTTTTAGAATTTGTCGGTCGAGTGAGACGGGCTGACCGAGTGGTTCTCGGTCGAGCATTTGTCGACCGACTAACTTTCTGAGTTCAATTTTTTTTGGCTGAATCTTAATGCAAATCATAGAACATTTTTGTAGAGCATATGTATATTCCAAGGGAGTAATAATATTTAAGGCTTCTAATTACTACAAATGATTTGACGTTTTGATATAAAAATATGCTAAGATAAAGTTCAATAAAATAATGTTTAAATAAACAATTTTTATCAAAGTTTATTTTAGGTCGCCCTTGATTACGACCATAGTGCCCCTTGGTCAAATTTTATTTTAACCAAGAGGCATATTTTGCAGGTTTCCAGTATGAATCATTCATATGCGAAGTATGAGTTCTGCAGATAGCTTGAGACTCATTAGTGTACTAATTATGAGAGCTTAATAAGGACATCAAATATGGTGAAGCATACTCAAGAATAATATCCATTCATGAATTTAAGATTACTTTGGATAGACTAAGATATAGAAGCATACAAAAAAAATTTATTTGAAACATTTTATTCATTGCAAGTATTTCTGAAAAGAATGATTAAATAGAATCTTTCAAGAATAATTTTCACATACAATGCAAAGATTTTGTTATCCCTAAATGTTAAGTTGAGATAGACATAAGAATATACAAATTAAGGTCTATGGTCATATCTCAACTTAGTCGAACCTGTTTAATTTGGGGTTTTTGGAACCCATACCATCTCGACATTCTTTTTCTTGTATGGGCACGAAAAAGAATAATGTCCAAGGCGTGAGCAATAATGACAACAAATTGTATCAACCTCAAGCCTTTTTCTATGGTTTTGATTTAGGTTATTCTTGGGTATATACATTTTTGTACCTCTAGGTATATAAGCAGATTGACTCGCTTGTGTCCTTCTAGGTTGTTGATGGGATTTCTCATTAGGCTTATAACCTAGTCCTCTTCTCCCTATTTGATGATAGGAATTTTCTAGTATATTATCAAGGATTCCATTGTTGCTTAACTTGCTAACTTTTTGTTGCAACTTAACGATCTCATCCATTCTTTTCTTGATATCTAATTTTGCTTGATCTAGATTGGATGATAACATATTTCTTTCTTTCACTATATTGTCATAATCTATATGGGTGCACAATATAGGTTGTTTTTGAATATCATTTAACTTTGCAAGCAATTCAGTCTTTTCTTGACATAGAAGATCATAGTTAGTCTCTAGAGTGAAAATTTTCACTTCACTATTACTCAGAGATGATTTCAAAGTACGATTGTCAGACATAATGCTATCTTTTTCAAAACCAAGAGTATTCAATTTAGCATATAAATCATCATTTTCGGATGTAAGCTCAAGAAGTCTAGCATTTAGATCATCATTTTCTTTATTTGATTTCTTTAATTTCTTTTTGTATTCAACATATTTGTTATGTGTTTCTTCAATAATAGCAACTAACTCCTCCTTGGGTAAATCAAGTAAACTTACCTCTTCTTCTTCTTCCTCACTTATTGTAGCAACGAAACACTCTTTATGTGCATCTCTTTTCTTTGACCTCCATGGACATTTAGACGTAGAGTGCTTTGTTCCCAAGCACCAATTGCAACTTGTCGAACTTTTGTCCATGCTCCTTTTCTTGTGGTTGTAGTCACCTCCTCCCTTTATTTCTTCAAGACCTTGTTAGGGCTCCTTGAAGCCTGCTCTGATACCAACTGAAAAACCTCTAGAGGGGGGGTGAATAGAGTTTTATGATAATTTAAAACAATTTAAACTCAAACAACCAAAGTAAAAGATAAGAAGAGAGACACAGGTGTTTAGAGTGGTTCCACCTTAGCAAATGCTAAGGAGTCAGTCCACTACCCGGTTGCTTACCCAACCGGGATTTTGAAAGTATTGAATTTTATTACCTTTTAAGGATGTTACATAAAATTACAACACTCTCTAAACACCCTTTGGACAGCCTTCACCTAGAAGTAATCTTGCCAACCTTGAAGCAGCCTTCCTTGGAGTAACTTCAAGCTCCCCCTTGAAGTAGCCTCCCTCCCGAAGTAGCTTCCCGTCAAGATAGCCTTCTGAAGTAGTCCAAAGTCCTCCTCTTCACACGAAGAGCTTCACCCTCTTCCTATATGCAGCCTCCTCCCTGGAGTAGCAACGAAGAGTACAAATATTACAAGGAACAAGAAGGAAAATAAGAAAGTACAACTTATCCTTTTAAGCTCAAGGCTTGAATTGCCTATATCAAGCGTATGGATTTTCCTAGCCAAGGTAATAGACTTGTGGATGCTAGGGTTAGGAAAATCTAGCCTATAGGACGAGCTTGAGCTAGATGGAATATGGCCAAGTGATCACAGTGCTCAATTGCTTGTAAAAGATTGCTCAAGAGTGCTTAGAAAGAATTCTCAAGTGTAGCAAGGTGAATTTCTAGTGTCCTATGGCTTGTCCTATTTATAGGGATAGCCTAAGTATGCTTAAGGACCTTCTAGATAGTTTCTAGGGGGTTCCAAGTGCTCAATTAGCCGTTAGGAATAGATTGGTCGTTTTTACAACGGCTAATTGCTTTAACTCTGCAGATTCTGTCAGAGACCGTCTCGGTCGACAGATGGTCGACCGAGACACCCACTCGGTCGAGCTTTTCTCGACCGACAGGCTCTCTGAGTGCAACGTTCACTTCCAACTGCCAACTAACTCATTTGCTAAGTCTAACGGCTAATAGCAGAGATTGTCTCGGTCGAAGGAGGTCGACCGAGACACCTCTCGGTCGAGGACTTGTCGACCGACAGGCTTCTCTTTTCTCAAGTTTTATTCAGAAGTGTCTAACGGCTACTTTAGGTCAATCTCGGTCGAGAAGGTTGTCGACCGAGAGTGTCTCGGTCGAGGAGTGTGTCGACCGAGATTGACTCTGTTTCAATCTATCAATTAAGATACTAAGTGTGTGCATGAGTGTGCATAATGTGATCCTATTGGAAGGGATGACTTGTCTAACTATGGTGTGTAGCTAGGGAAGATCCAATGCTTGATTTACATGCAATCTAGGTACTTGTACATTATATAACTGTACAAGTTTTTACAATAGTGATTACATTGCATGAAAATAAAACTATAAACTTATGATCTCCCTAGTTGCTTCGTCATCCACCATAATCCTGCACACTCAAGTAGCTCGTTAGATAAATAAGAATGAAATGTTTGTCATAATCAAAACAAAGGGATTTTATAGATGTCCATTTAGCCAACAGCTACGGCCGAGGGGGCGGGGGGAGAGAGAGGGTAAGGGAGGGAGGAGAAGAGAGAGAGAGGCGGCGCCCAGATCTCAGGCCTGCTTTGATACCATGAGAAAGGCAAAGTGAGAAACTGTAGGGTTACACAATGTGTGTACCCAATATATATATAAGTGGAACAATTACAGGTAGGTCCATATAGAAAAGTAAATTAGCAAACAGAATAAATAAAGACATTATTTAACAGTTCTCCTAGATCACTCCCTTGGCAAGCATGGTATAATAAAGTGCTCAATTTAGGTACAAATCCTACATTTCATATCAGATTACCAAGAAAATAGTGTAGAACTTTGAATCTAATAATCTCCCAACGATCCATGTTAAGGTAGATTTATAGTCATCCTACATCATAATGTTGAGAAATGTTGCCATTCCACCAAGTAAATGACATTTGTTTCAAAGATGGTGAAACACCACTTGGAATTTGGTATGATAAACAAATCATTCTCACACCTAATAGCATCCACTTGAACTAAATGCAATCAAGGTAAGATAAGAACCTAAGATGTCGATTAATGTGCTCCAGCTATTGTGATCCTAAAATTATTAAGACACACTTCTTATAGATGAAAAGACATTATTCTTCAAGCCAGCTATGACGTTGAACAACCCAAGTGAGCTCAAGAGTGATAAAACCTTATAGCTCCAAAAAAGTGATATATTGTTGAATCTTAGACCTTGTATGAAACCAAGATGCATGCCAAGGAGTTGCAATGTGTGGATCAAGCGTCGGCCATGTTTGCATAGATGGTCCACACTTCCACCGGAATATCTTGCTTTCAAAGTAAACCATGCAAACTCTCAGGTAACTAACTCTAGTTCATAATGCCAACTTAAAAGAAGTAGCATATTGAATTTGATTGTCACTTCATCTATGAATAGCAATTGCATATGTTGGAAAAGACTATTTGAACTTGGTACAGATATCTCCACAAAAATCATTAACAAGCATACAGGTGAAGTATATATGAGTGCGCCTACCAATTTGATGGCGGCATACATATAAATCTTTTGCATGTACTACATATGAGCCTAGACAATGTCTTGTGCACATAACTATAAGCATTCATCATGCAACCCTAGCCAATCTGGGTTACTTTCGTCTCCCAACCACCTTTACGATAAATTGAAACAAACAATTTACCACAATTTTTGGAAAACCAAAAAAAATCTAAAAGAAAGATGGCTTGTACTATCCAGTCTAAAAGCACAAACACTTGTATACAGTCTAGGTATCATGTTATGAGAAATCGACACTACTTGGAATCTTTTAGATACATATCAGTTTTGTCCCAACTCAACTCTTTTTTAATGTTTGAAAAACTTGGATGCTTCCCTGGCCATATCCATGTTTTTATTTCTCCTGATAACGGGAAAGCCATGGAGCCTAGAGGCAAAAGCTAGGGGGCCTAGAGGATATGTGGTGGTACCCTACTACATTAGGATATTGGTGGTTGATGCTTATGTTGCAAATATCGCATGATCTTAGTTCCTCCTCTGGTGGGAAAAGCCTTTGATGGCCTTGAGGGATGGGACCTAGAGGAAGTGCAACTGGGAGGCTCCATTGCATAAGTGATTCTGAGGTAACTTTTAAGGAAAGGTGCTACCTTGAAATAAAGTGTGATTTGCTCCTTGTTTTGTAGATATTGTTGCTAGTCAATCATGTTTTCTTCTTATTCCAATCATTTCTAGCTTATCCCTCTATGCTACAACTTTATTTAAGCTGGTGGTGTGTTTTGTTCATTTTTTTCGTGTTTCATTCTAGTTGCTTCTTCCATTAAAATTTTACTAAATTCCTTGTAGATTAAAAAAAAACGTAAGTTCACCAGATTTACTATAGTTCGGTTAATACAATGGATACAGAGTCTCGTTTCAACCTACTTGGCATATTTTTATTGAATATTTAAAGATATTTACCACTAACATAGAGTCTAATTGATGCTAAATTAGATTATATGATACATACATTGATACATATGATGTATATATGGTGTGTCAGACGTCGTGTTTGTGTACTGCATTTTTAGACATTGTCATATGCCATGTCCATATTTGTGTATTTGTCCCTGTTCTTACTAGTCAGCAGTTACTCAAATTTTGGATGTAAAAAATCCTTCTTAGCAGTTAGATACAAATTCAAAACAAAACAAAAAAAAGTGAAGTCCAGCATCATAAAGATAGTGAATGGACAATCAATTAGTAACAATATGCCAATACATTAGAATTGAAGAAACAAACCGGTTATTAATGTTGTACCAAATGTTAAACAACTCCATATTAACCTACTATTTAATGAGGCGGTAAAAAAAAATGAAAAATTAGGTAGTCATATTGGAATAAACAGCAATAAACTTTCACAGTAATTACGAACAGACATGTAAAAGAGCACTTATACAGCAGATGAGCTCTAAAAGTATCAGAATAATCCATAGTCCCTCGTAAAATCAAAAGAGTGCAATCAAGATCATAGATTATAAAAATACTACAAGCAAATAATATTTGGAGACAGGAAAAAATGTTGTCAAGCAGAAATAAGAGAAAAATACCCACTTACAACTTTAGTGAATTGAGCAGTAGTAGTTATGTTTCCTACTAAAGTTGAACAAAAATATAAGGTCTACATATGCATTGTTTACACGATAAGTGGAGCAAGTAAACAATGTACCTTGCAGATGGAAGGGTCAGAAAAAATTGGGTGGAGAATCCCCATCACGTCATGTACAGCTATTGTATCCACCAAAAAATCTTCCTTTTCAGTAGATATCTGTCAACCAAAACATGATAATCTCATCTCAGAAACGAAGGTCACGACCATCCCTTTCTTTGAACTACAGCAACCATTTCAAACAGCAAACTGGCCTGAATCAACGCAGTGAACCCGAGAAATGAGCGAACACTGTGTTGTTCGGTGTCGACTGCAAAGACCTTCAACCCTCTCA
Organism: Alisma plantago-aquatica; assembly: GCA_963693085.1. Lineage (NCBI taxonomy): Eukaryota > Viridiplantae > Streptophyta > Magnoliopsida > Alismatales > Alismataceae > Alisma > Alisma plantago-aquatica. Next base: position 573,027,451 of record OY856411.1, read on the forward strand.
GAATCTGCGCGAGCTCGCTCAGCTTCTGCTCCGTATCAACCCAATGGTAGGAAGGTCCCATCTCTGGGCATTCGGGACAAGTAACAAAATCCGGGAGTGCAGGCGGATTCTCAAGCAGCGCTGTGATCTCACGCTCATAAGGGTGTTGCTTCAGGGAGATTTCTAACAGTGAGCAATGAGCTTCATCAGTTTACAAGTAACAGAAGTAGATGGAGGATTGCAAATTAGGCGCGGGGCTTAGTACCGTTCTTCCTGCCCTCGGGGTTGAAATGCCGGAAGGGGGTGTAGGAGTTGTCAGCGAGGACGCGCTTGAAACGGTACTGCGGCTTATTCTCCAGCTCCGTTGAGCAGCAGGGGCTGACGGACATGGCATCACCCTTCTCCTCCTCCTCTTCCTCTTCCTCCTCTTCCTCCTCGACGCCCTCCGTCGATTTCTTCAAAGCCGCCACAAACCCATCTTGTCGCCGCCGCTTTTTCCGCTCAGCGTAGATGAAGACGGAGACGGTGATAATCGCCACGGCAACGGCGGCGGCAGTCATACCAGTCCTCCCGATAGTCACTGACTTCAACACCATGTTTCGTCTTGGTCTATCTCAGCTTCACCTCACTCGCTTTGCCTCTGATGAGCTGATGCTTGCACCTACTAGGTGAAGGCGGCAAGTTGAAATCTAGCCCGCACTAGTGTTCTCTTGGAAAGGCGGTCAGCCAGCAGTGGGAGAATGGAGCAACCGCAAGAAAAACCATCAAATAGCGGGTCGGGGTTGGTTCAGGGGGGAACCGTATGGGGGCTGAGTTTGGAGGTCTAGTTAGGGGTGGAGTAAAACTGAGTTAGGACAAAAATTTACTATAGGTGGTATTGCAATCTAGATTAATTGTTTACAATAGCATTTTAAAACCAATTCAGCTGTCAATTGATTTGTGTATAATATAATATAATATAATATACAGCATTTTTTTTGTGACCGAACAAACTTAACATGATATATATACAAGTAATACAACACTTGTATATATTATAGACGTATAAATACATGCATTTTGATCACCGAAAATAAAAACGTGCAACTCCAAAGCCCAACTCGTCTGCGTAAATCGAACCGCATGGTGATTTCACTTCTGTGTAGAAACTTGGAATTCCTACCGCACCCGGATCAAGCGTGGTTGCTTCCGAGTACTCCTTCCACGTCCGCTTGCTCAGGAGGTATATATACATGAATTCCTCAGGGTGACAGTCGCGTACCTACTCTATCTCGCCCAAACATATATTGACGCCCCCGTTACACGAGTGTTTAGTTGGGTATCGACAGATGTTAATCTTTTTTTTAATAACGATCGACAGATGTTAATCAAAGTTATTTGTCGCCGTCTCTAACTTTGAAATTATTTAAAATCACATTCAAGCGGACGTGACTAAATAAAAACACTGGGTTCAAATTACCCTCAACCAAATAACTTACATTATACTTGTATTTTATTTTCAATTTCCTTGTTTCAGAAAACACTGTCAGGTTGCAACCGCTTGCAACCATGCATGCCCTTAGTTGAATTTGCTTTCCCAATAACACGAACTAAGCATTAATAATTTAAATCGACTATTTATTAATTGATCTCCTAGGTTGGGTTGAGATTTATATTATGAAGAAACTTATCCGGTGAAAAATGTTGCACAATACTTGTTTTATACATACTTTTACAATCTGAATATGTATAGCGTTATTATACAGAAATAAAAATAAATATACTTTGTATATATAGATAGTGCACAGATTGTGACGTGGGGTACACAAGAGTTTGATCATTACATGATGTTGTCGTGCTGCAATCAGTGGCGAAGCCAGGAATTTTTATCAAAGGGGCACCATACAATGTGATACTCCAAATATGATCATTTTTCAATGAAAAAAATCACAATCCTAAAATCAATATAAAAAGAAAAAAAATCAAGATTACCAAATAATATTTGAAATAATAAAAATAGAACAACTATAATAGATACATTAAAGTTGTCCTCGACGAATAGACATTCCTTGAAAATGTTTGACAATTGTGTCATTGTCAATGGTAGAAAAAATGTCCTTTTCAATGTAAGGAATCAGACAATCATTAAGCCAAGTATCCTCCATCTTGTTACGTAGACGACTTTTAATAATCTTCATAGTTGAGAAAACTCTTTCCACTGTAGCCGTTGCAACTGGGAGAAGTAGAGCTAATTTTAAAAGTTTAAACACTAAAGGAAAATCTTTATCTTTCTTAACCTCAACTAATTTTTGAGCAAGTTTGCCAATTTCTTTCAATTGTGAGAAATCACCAGAAGACCGGACATCTAGAATATATGTATCCAATTGTGTATCAAGTTTCCCAAGATCTAATTCAGAAAAATCAGAAGGATAAAATTTTGCAAGTCGTAACAATTTTTGTTTATCAAATGAGAGGAATTCATTACTTGGATCGAGGCATGCAACACATAGAAGTAACTCGGTATTAGTCTCATTAAAATGATCATCCAACTCAGTTAGCATCCAATCAATTATGGTGTTGAAGATCTCAAATCGATAATGATGCAGATTGGTAACCTTTTCTAACTTTCTTCTTGATCTCCCAGATGGAGAAAAACATCATCCATGTTTGGAATATCTATCTCATGTTTCTTACAAAATTCAACAACGATTCCAATAAATATCTCCCACTGGTCATCTTCAGTTCTTAAAGAATGCAATTGTTATTTTGACAACTTTACCAGTGTAATAGCATTTACAATATTCTGGTCTTTTCTTTATAACGCCTGTGACAATTCATGAGTTTTCCCCAAAACTAATTTCATCAAATACAAAAGAAAGACAAACTCAAATCTTTGAATTTGACAAGAAAAGATATTTGCAAGGCCTCTTTGTTTTGCATCTTTTCCGTCATCCATAATTATATCCAGAACCCCAATGATTGAAGAAAATAAACGAATAAAGTTGACTAAAGATAATGTGAGCTCCACTGTGTATCATTTGCTCTTTTTATACCAAGTTCTTGGTTTAATTCAGTTCCAGTTCTGAGCTCCCCAGAATTCAACTCAGCATCCAATCTTTCAACTTCTTTCACTCGAAGAGAGTCACGTCTCTTACATGAGCCACCCACTATATTCAAAATGTTTGAAATAGACTCAAATAATGATGCTACAAGTGGATGACTTTTAGCTACAGCAACAAGAGATAATTGAAGCTGATGAGAAAAACAATGGATGTAGAATGCAGAAGTGTTCTCTCAAGATCAGACTTTTCAACCCATTGAATTCCCCCTTCATATTGCTAGCTCCATCATATCCTTGGCCTCGTAACTGTGAAATACTAAGTTTTGTTGTACTAAAAAAATGAATCAATTGCTGTCTTAAGAGATATGAAACTTGTATCGGTTAGACATAGAATCCCAACAAACCTCTCAATCACCTCTCCTCTTGTATTAACATATCTTAAAACTATGGCCATTTGTTCTTTTATGGATGCATCTCGCGCTTCATCAACCAAAATGGTGAATGAATCATTTCCAAATTCCTTTATGATTCAATCTCTTATTTCAATGGAAATGACATTACAAATGTCTTTTTGGATGTCTGGCGAAGTTAACTTCATATTCCCAGGAGCCTTATCTAAAATCACTTTATCAATATTTTCATTGTGAGAAGCCAAAAATTGCAGTAGCTCTAGAAAGTTTCCTCTATTTAGTGAATATGTACTTTCATTGGGGCCACAGAATGCTAGTCCTTGATTCAAAAGATACCGAACACAATCAATTGATGCTTGTAATCATGTACGATACTCTTTCTTGATTTCCTCATCTTGTTTAAACAATGCAACTTTAATGTTTTGATCTTGTTTCATTAGACATTCACACATAGTTCTTGCATTATTATGAGCACTAGAAAAGTTACCAACATGTCTGTCTAATCCCTTTATCTTTCCAATTCATATATCCTCTGCTAACAAATGTCGGATCATGGCCAGTTTGGGGAAAAGATAACAATAAAGACAAAAAGCAGCATTTTTATCTATGTTGTATTCCAACCAGTTAGGATACTCGTTAAACCATGATGGATTAAAACGACGAGATTTATTTCCAAATTGAGTAGATGGGAATTTATGGCCTTTAGGTTGAAAAGGACCATTCTGTAAGTAAGCCCTACGAATATTATCTTGAACATTGACATCAAAACTTGATATATTTGGCCTCAACCCCGGATCAAAAATCATTTCTTTTAAGTCCAGTTCTATTTGATGGGTCTTTGAAGAAATGCATGTATATCACAGCTGTTATTAGAATTCTCAGTTGGTTGTTGTTCATGAGGAGACTTTCTCTTATAAAATCTTCTCATGATAGACTAAAATAACTACAATGTTGACAATGAATGATGCAAGAAATAAGATATAGCATACACGTTAAGAAACTTTTAAATATCATCTTACAAATATTTGATGAATAAAATGTTTTTAACGGAACTTTAGTGTATAGTAGTAGGCACAACTACTAACTTCAAACAAGTGTAAACAACAAAATGTAAATAGAAAAGTGGTTACCGTATGAAAAACTTTGTGCACTTCTCAAACAAACAACAATACTTCCAATATGCAGTCTTCATATGCTACTAGAACATTGTGAGTGTGAGGATCAATTCTATTATTGTAACACAGATCCTTTATAACAACATCATTTAGCGGCGAGAGATATGTGTCATACACTGGTGTTACTCCGATAAGAATAAATCACACATCTTTGTAGTCTCCGATTTCTACACAAAAGAAAAATAAAACTGCAAAAATAGTAACATAAAACTGAGAGTTAGAAGTTTATGAGTCAAACTTGCTATACTAGAAACGGTAGAATCGTCTCGTATATATAATAATGAGATAGTAACTTTGTCAATACTATAATTATAACTTTTTTGTTCGAAAGAAAATGTATGCACTTGGTAATAGTTATAGGAAACTATAATTTATTTAGAAGAAATGTGGCACAATACATATTAATAATATGCACAACTATTGTGGTAGAATACATATTAATAATATGCACAACTATTTAATTGGAAACTACAAAATGGAAAGTTGTTTACCATCCAATAGTTAGTCAACATTAATTCTTTGTCTAGGAAAACAGAAAGATGCTATCACAATTAAAAGCCATGTGATTGCATCGTTGTGAATAACAAATGAATACAAGATCAGTTAGATGGGAAAAGGAAAAGGCACGCATAAAGGGCAAGTCAAAGAATGAGGCAATTCAACTAGGCACGAGCATTTATTGGGGTGGGCACTGACTATATAAATTCACGGAAACGGATTTCTTAAACGTAAATTATAGATTGTTTTGTAAAACTGGGTCGGGCACTTGCCTAATGGTGCATGGTTGTGGCTACGCCACTGGCTGCAATTATGTTGTTAGCTCAAAATAGATGAGTTTTTACATATTTTTCAAAATGCATAGTTATACAAGAAACACATACGAAGTTTGCATTGTAGTCTAAAGAAAATTAGACGGATGTATATTATTGTTATGTTGTAGTTGAGCTGATAGTGTTAGCATTTTGTCTCTTATCCTAATTGGATAAGAAATAATATCTAACAATATTAGTAAAGCACAAATAATGTTAAGACTTGGAGTCCAAGACATTATTTCTTTATCCTATTATATTGTCGTATCCTAATCCCTATAGAATAGTTGTATCCTCTTGTACTTTCTAACCGGGAGTCTCTATCTAGACACAGTTAGAATACGATGCGTCGATGGGGGGGTCCAACGTGTGGTAACTTCGGGTATGCCAATGTAGGCTAACATTGTGCGCCAAAAGCGGGAAGCCACAAAGGATAGCAAAAGGGGGAGAGAATGAGAGTGGGTTACGGGATTCTATTATGGGTACGGGATTATGAGAGAGCGACAATCCTTGTAATCTTCTTAAGGTTGCTTAATAGAATTCTGCAGTCTTCTTCGCCAATTATGTTCTATGCTTGGTTACTTCTTTGGTGGTTATTGGCTTTGTCGACGTGGGCAGCCGTGACTTTTATTGTGCATGCTTGGGTTGTATCTCGTGTGGTGTTTTTTTGGGCTTGAAGCTTCCGCATATCTCTTCAAGTGGTATCAGAGCAAGACTCATGTGCGACTATCAGAAAGTATGGGAGGCACAGAAAAGTATGACAACATCGACAACTACCATCTGGGGCTATCCGGTAGTAGATCTTGATGGCAACATCGTTATACAACCAGGTGGGAGTGAATTCATGTGTTGTGAAATATCAATGTGAGGTGGAGTCGTGCAATTCATTTGCAAGGGGCAAGCGTCAATGAAGGTTATCATGTTCTATCTACTAGTTGGATTTTTTTTAACCAAAAGAGGAGTGGTTGAAGAGAGGTCTTGTAAGGAGGCGAGATCACCTCCTTATTATAATATGGTAAACAAAACACCATTAGAAAGCAGCGGAATAAAAAATAACTGACTATATTCAATTTCATAAAAGGGTTTACAAAAATACATCAAATTCTCCCATTAGGGTTTACATCAAGACACACAATCAGGATCTAGATAGAGGGAAGTCTAGACTACTACAATCTTATCTCCAAGCAACTTCTCCATCAACCGAGTCCAAGCCAAAAGCTAAGATATTCCTTGTCTTATCCATCACATTGCTCAACACCTGGGTGGTTGGGAAGGCACCCAGCAAAAAGGGAAAGGGAAGAAAAGTATGTGTCACAAAACTAATATAGGATATCAAGATAAGTACAACAAATAAAAATAGGCTAGGGTTCATCATATGATTAGGATAACAAGAGTATGAGGTTATATTCAAAAGAAACTTGCCATTAAGAATTATATCAAAAAGGATTTGCATGTAAGATAATTATGTCTACCTAACTAAGTAGGGTTGAGGCACCTACCGGACCTCTAACCTTAGGTGAGGGGATAATAAGACATTCCCAGTCACCTATAATATTATGGGGAGAATAAGACATTCCCCATGACGATTATTTACATGCCCTCTGTGGGTGGTTGTACATAAGTACTGCTACTTCAAATTAAATAGAACATAAATCCACATGCTAGAAAAGTAGTCATGGCAAGAGTAGTCATAATATTCAATAAGCATGGTAGTGGGGTATAAGACCCAAACAAGAAGAAATTATAATCTAATTTGAGGCATGAACAACATTATGATTCAAGAATAGAATATTTAGGGTTCATTTAAGCCTCATTAGGGAAATATAGGGTTGGGTTGCAATTATCCCAACATAGGGTGTAAAGAATGCACATACCTCTCTTACTGATATCAATTACTAACTTTCGCCACTTTAATTGAGTCCAAGTTCCACTTTGCCTATTTTCAATGTATTAAAATGTATTAGAGTACATAGTGCACATTAATATATAGAAACCCTATTTTTATATATTTTTAGCAAAATTTGGATATAGACTCTTAAAACATCACCAATAAACTTATTAGGTTTTCCTGATCAAGAAAATATATATTTATGTTAATTTTGGAGTTATGATGATTAAGATGTAATTTTTATGGCTTTTATGCATTAAATTCGTTTTACAAAAATCACCCTTTGTCAAACCATGAAATCAGACATTGAAAATATTTTTATTAGATATAGATTAATTTTACAATTCCAAAACATATTTATTTGTCAAATTTGGATAAGCAGTTTAGAAGATATGAATTTTGCAATACTTACCAATAGGAAATTGACACATCATCAAACTGATCAAGATAATTAAAGAGAGATGGAGAGGGAGAAAACACCATTCGACAAAGATCAGGTTTGAAGTTGCATAGGTAACCAAACTAGAGCTTCTAGAGAAGGTAAAATAGCAAGAAATCAAAATCTTAGAAGAGCATGGTAAAAAGAGATGGAAATCGTCGATTTTCAACATAAAAACATGAGTTTTAAGCATGTACTAAGCAATATATGAGAAGGGTGTTAACTAAACTTGCCTCTAGGAAGGTAATAAGTTTCAAACAGAAAGGGTTCCGAGATTAGAAGGTCTAGTTGCTACAAGACAAGCTCCTTTCTTGAGCAAAGATCACATTCTCCACTTTAGAGGTGCAAACCCTAGCAAAAGAGCAAGGAGATGACATGTTTTAGGGCTTTATGTGGAGTTTTACCATGTATGGTCATGGTTATAACCTAGAAAAAGGTGTAAGGAAGACTATCAGTGTGAAAATAGGAAATTAAGGGAGGAAACTTACTAGTTTTGGTCGAAATTACCAAGGAGGAGCTTTAGAAACCCTAATAGAGCAATTTGGAAGCTCTAGGAGCCTTCTTCACCAAGGTAGGCTCCCTCTATTTCCTTGGGGCAGCAACTTCGTGGCCAAATACAGAAGGAACTATTATCTAAGCTAGAGGAAAGAAAAGGAGAGCAAGAGTTTTTGAATTGTGAGTTGGGAAGGGGTATACATGGCTATATATAGAAAGAGGTGAAGCATGAGGAGTCTTAAGGGACTTTCCATGTGTCTTTAGCCTAGGGATTGATGGCCATGCAAGAGGATAGCTCATAAAGGCTTCATTCATATCAAAATTCGGTTCTAAGAGCCCATAGATTATTATAGGCCATCCCCACCGTTTTTCCATAAAGAAATAACCTCATTGGTTGATAGCTTTTAAGGATAAACATCTTTATAAAGAGGGTAATCCCTATAATGCCCTTGGAAATAAATACCGTCAAACCAAGGTGAAATTAGGTTCTCCAATGGTTTAAAATCTCGTTAATGGTAAGGGAATATCTAAGGATTAAAATTCAGTTGATAATTTGCAAAGAAAACCTCCCAATTGGGTAAATTGCATAAAAGTCCAGAATGTACCTAAAATTGCATAACTTGCACAAACAACATCCAAATCGAGCCAAACATCATCCACAAGTTATATTTTATGTGTAGAATATGAATTTTAAATTATTTATATATTTTGAATTTATAAAATTACATTATTAATTACTTATGCCTTTTATTGATTTTCTCTCTCCTAAACTTATCCTAATATTTCAAGGTTGTTCAAATTAGATGAAATTTGACATGTAGGCCAATTTTGATATGTAGATTTCGAATTTGAAGTTTGTTTCCTCTTTTGAGACTTCTTTTTATGAGATATGTCATATGACCAATTAACAACCCATTATCTAAATTGTTCATCCAATTAAGTTTCTTATCTTCATATTACCACTAAAATGAGTTATGTGGCATATTTTATGTTTTCCATCACATCAAAAAGTTAGATTAAGGTTTAGAGCACTTAATTCTGGTAATTAAGCTTTCACTGAGATATTTGTGCATAAAACCTTCCATTGGTATAATTAGTGAATAAATGTTCACTAAACCACTATAAATTCCATTAATTAAATAGAAAGGCCAATAAGGATAGAAATGAAAGGAAAAGATGGGAAAGAGGGTCAAAATACAAAATTTCAGAATTCAGTATGTTACAACACTCCACCCCTTAAAGAGGATTTCGTCCCCGAAATCACAAGCAAGAAGGGAAGGGTGAGTGTGCAACATCTCATCACAAAACTTTAGGTTATTTCTCCAACCTTAACTTCTACCAAACAACTCATCAACATATACTCTACAAGCATCTTGACATAGGTTTAGGTTCTCAAGGATCACCTAGGTTCCACTATTTAGACATTCTTTTTAGGATATTTACCATTATTTTAATTATGGCATGTCATAATCACTTTATTACCAAGGAAGTTATATTTCATTATCATTCATGAAACATCATATATATATACATATATATTTCTTATTTATCTTACTAAGAATTTTAGCAAAATTATGGGTTACTCAATTCCCTCAATATACTTGATCATTATCCTTAATATTTTGAACTTCGACTTCATTATCCTTATACTATCACCACATTAAGTTATAACGAATTATTTTGCGTGAAATATTCAATTAGTCATTAATCTTCATTCAATCCGAATTATGTCACATCAATTACATATATTTGTATGAAATGTTATCTCATTACCACATTATCTTTATTGCTCACATTTATTTCATCATTAATTATTTTATCATATTTATTTATATTATTGGTTTGCACATTTATGTGGATCGAATCACTTCATATTCATATTGAAGTCATTCCATGTATTTTAATGATCAAGGTGAGGCATATTACAAATTGATTCACATTAAGTGACTAATCATGTGTGTATTAGATAATAAGGTAACATACCATGCATTTCATATTGATGACCTGATTAATATGTGATTAGATGATTATATATATCATTTATGTGTATCAAAGTATGTTAATTGATTATGACACCTAATGTAATTAATGTATCATGAAAGGCATTAAGGATGTATATGTTAAGGTTAGATTATTACAACTTAGGGTTTAGGTTAATATGATCACTATATTTTACTTAGCATGTATTAAGTCCAAGATCAGGTTACAATCATCTTACTTGTCATTTAATTAGAGTTTATTGGTTTATGACATGGGCAACACCATGCATATCCATTAGGATTAATATGTGAGTTACTCATATTATGTGCATTAGGTATTCATTAGGGTTTGAACATATAAATTATTCCTCAGATGATCATTATATGTTCATTACTATATAAATAAGCACGTTTAGGCTATAACTATAACTTGTTTGGACCCCACTAAGGTTTCAAGCACAACAACCTCCTAAGTATGGGGTTAGGTTTTCTAAAGATAGTGTAGATAGATTTCAAGATGTCATAGGGCTCCATCCCCCTAAAGAGGATTTCATCCTCAAAATATAACCACCCAACATCATCAAACTAACTATACTCCACCCCTTAAAGAGTTTGACCTATCAAGCCAAACTACACTAGGGTTAAAGGATGAGTCTAACTAAACCATGTACAAGATCCATCACACTTCCACTTCACACTCTGATAGCTCACTTAACCCCAAACTTCAAAGTCTAGGTTCTAGGGATAACTATCCAAACATGTGGTCCTATGGGTCATAAGGAAACTAGTCTTGGTATCCATCCTCAAACAAGTCATCATACACCTAAATCTTAGGGTTCCCAAAGATATACAACATAGATGTCTAAGGTCACTATTGCCTAAAAGAAAACTATTTTAGACAATCCATTTCAGCTTAGGCTAGGCCAATATCATATGGATATGGGAGTCCTCGTAAACCAAGCAAGTGGAGCAGAGGAAAATATTGCCAGCCCCCAGAACCTCATCCTTTCTAAACACATTTGCTTCAACTTCATGCCCTAATAGTTGCCTAAAGGCAAACCTAAACCACATTAAGTTATGCATATTTTAGTTATGAGTATTTTTTGGGTTTTATTCATCATGATACTAATGTGGAACTATAGGGTCCTAAATCAACCTTTCATCATTTATAGATCAATTGTAGGGCAACCATGTCACCTAAAGGAACTATGTAAGGCAGAGATTCTAATTAGGAAGACAAAACTAAAATAGACATATTCTGACTATCATGGGCTCTGATACCATGCTGTAAGGAGGCGAGATTACCTCCTTATTAAAATATGGTAAACAAAACACCATTAGAAAGCAGCGGAATAAAAAATAACTGACTATATTCAATTTCATAAAAGGTTTACAAAAATAGATCAAATTCTCCCATTAGGGTTTACATCAAGACACACAATTAGGATCTAGATAGAGGGAAGTCTAGACTACTACAATCTTGTCTCCAAGCAACATCTCCATCAACCGAGTCCAAGCCAAAAGCTAAGATCTTCCTTGTCTTATCCATCACATTGCTCAACACCTGGGTGGTTGGGAAGGCACCCAGCAAAAAGGGAAAGGGAAGAAAAGTATGTGTCACAAAACTAATCTAGGATAACAACATAAGTACAACAAATAAAAATAGGCTAGGGTTCATCATATGATTAAGATAACAAGAGTATGAGGCTATATTCAAAAGAAACTTGCCATTAACAATTATATCAAAAAGGATTTGCATGTAAGATAATTATGTCTACCTAACTAAGTAGGGTTGAGGAACCTACTCGACCTCTAACCTTAGGTGAGGGGAGAATAAGACATTCCCAGTCACCTACAATATTATGGGGAGAATAAGACATTCCTCAGGGCGATTATTTACATGCCCTCTGTGGGTGGTTGTACATAAGTACTGCTACTTCAAATTAAATAGAACATAAATCCACATGCTAGAAAAGTAGTCATGGCAAGAGTAGTCATAATATTCAATAAGCATGGTAGTGGGGTATAAGACCCAAACAAGAAGAAATTATAATCTAATTTGAGGTATGAACAACATTATGATTCAAGAATAGAATATTTAGGGTTCATTTAAGCCTCATTAGGGAAATATAGGGTTGGGTTGCAATTATCCCAACACAGGGTGTAAATAATTCACATACCTCTCTTACTGATATCAATTACTAACTTTCACCACTTTAATTGAGTCCAAGTTCCACTTTGCCTATTTTCAAATAATAAAATGTATTAGAGTACATAGTGCACATTAATATATAGAAACCCTATTTTTAGAGATTTTTAGAAAAATTCGGATTTAGACTCTTAAAACATCACCAATAAACTTATTAGGTTTTCCTGATCAAGAAAACATATATTTATGTTAATTTTGGAGTTATGATGATTAAGATGTAATTTTTATGGATTTTATGCATTAAATTCGTTTTACAAAAATCACCCTTCGTCAAACCACAAAATCAGACCTTGAAAATATTTTTATTAGATAGAGATTAATTTTAAAATTCCAAAACATATTTATTTGTCAAATTTGGATAAGCGGTTTAGAAGATATGAATTTTGCAATACTGACCAATAGGAAATTGCCACATCATCAAACCGATCAAAATAATTAAAGAGAGAGGGAGAGGGAGAAAACACCATTCAACAAAGATCGGGTTTGAAGTTGCATAGGTAACCAAACTATAGCTTCTAGAGAAGGTAAAACAACAAGAAATTAAAACCTTAGAAGAGCATGGTAAAAAGAGATGGAAATCGTCGATTTTCAACATAAAAGCATGAGTTTTAAGCATGTACTAAGCAATATATGAGAAGGGTGTTAACTAAACTTGCCTTTAGGAAGGTAATAAGTTTCAAACAGAAAGGATTCCTAGATTAGAAGGTCTGGTTGCTCCAAGACAAGCTCATTTCTTGAGCAAAGATCACCTTCTCCACTTTAGAGGTGCAAACCCTAGCAAAAGAGCAAGGAGATGACATGTTTTAGGGTTTTAGGTGGAGTTTACCATGTATGGTCATGGTTCCGACCTAGAAGAAGGTGTAATGAAGACTATCAGTATGAAAATAGGAAATTAAGGGAGGAAACTTACTAGTTTTGGTCAAAATTACCAAGGAGGAGCTTTAGAAACCCTAATAGAGCAATTTGGAAGCTCTAGGAGCCTTCTTCACCAAGGTAGGCTCCCTCTATTTCCTTGGGGCAGCAACTTCATGGCCAAATACAGAAGGAACAATTATCTAAGATATAGGAAATAAAAGGAGAGTAAGAGTTTTTGAATTGTGAGTTGGGAAGGGGTATACATGGCTATATATAGAAAGAGGTGAAGCATGAGGAGTCTTAAGGGACTTTACATGTGTCTTTAGCCTAGGGATTGATGGCCATGCAAGAGGATAGCTCATAGAGGCTTCATGCATATCAAAAGTCGGTTCTAAGAGCCCATAGATTATTCTAGGCCATCCCCACCGTTTTTCCATAAAGAAATAACCTCATTGGTTGATAGCTTTTAAGGATCAACATCTTTATAAAGAGGGTAATCCCTATAATGCCCTTGGAAAGAAATACTATCAAACCAAGGTGAAACTAGGTTCTCCAATGGTTTAAAATATCTTTAATGGTAAGTTAATATCTAAGGATTAAAATTCAGTTAATAATTTGCAAAGAAAACCTCCCAATTGGGTAAATTGCATAAAAGTCCAGAATGTACCTAAAATTGCATAACTTGCACAAACAACATCCAAATTGAATCAAACTTCATCCACAAGTTATCTTTGATGTGTAGAATATGAATTTTCCATTATTTATATATTTTGGATTTATAAAATCACATTATTAATTACTTATGCCTTTTATTGATTTTCTCTCTCCTAAACTTATCCTAATATTTCAATGTTGTCCAAATTAGATGAAATTTGACATGTAGGCTAATTTTGATATGTAGATTTTGAATTTGAAGTTTGTTTCTTCTTTTGAGACTTCTTTTTATGAGATATGTCATATGTCCCATTAACAACCCATTATCTAAATTGTTCATCCAGTTAAGTTTTTTATCTTCATATTACCACTAAAATGTGTTATGTGGCATATTTTATGTTTTCAAATCACATCAAAAAGTTAGATTAAGGTTTACAACACTTAATTATGGTAATTAAGCTTTCACTGAGGTATTTGTGCATAAACCCTTCCATTGGTATAATTAGTGAATAAATGTTCACTAAACCACTATAAATTCCATTAATTAAATAGAAAGGCCAATAAGGATAGAAATGAAAGGAAAAGATGGGAAAGAGGGTCAAAAGACAAAATTTCAGAATTCGATATGTTACAGGTCTATCGACATGGAAGGCGTAGATGAAGTAGTAGCATGGGTGGCGGGCGTCATGAACCCGAGATTGCTACATGTATTCAACTCTTAAGGGCAGTTTGGTGCGAGACTACAAACTTAGTTGCAAACTTCAACATGTGTAGAGGCGAAGCTGTCGACTGTTGGAAGGAGGAAGATGTGGTAGGACCAACCACGCAGTGCTATCATATGGATGTGGATCCTAGAAGGCACAACCCTATGGCATGGGGGCCAAAGGTGTGAAGGATGTAGTTCTTCCAATCGTAGGTGGAGGCGGTGCAGTTTTTCAAACTGTACATTTTGAGGAGCTCTCATACGAAGGGTCTGGGCAGCCATGTCAGGACACACACACTCTATGTAAGTGTGTATGGTAGTATGCTTCTGGAAACGAAAGCAGCTTCTGAGGACAGAAGCATTGAAGAAGAACGGGAGCAGACTTCTAGGAGAAGCAACTTTAGCAGATAAGATACAAGGTGGAGATCGTTAGGATTTTGTCTCTTATCCTAATTGGATAAGAAATAATATCTAACAATATTCGGAAAGCACAAATTAATGTTAGACTTGGTGTCCAAGAGATTATTTCCTTATCCTATTATATTTTTGTATCCTAATCCCTATGGAATAGTCGTATCCTCTTGTACTTTCTAATTGGGAGTCCCTATCTACAAATAGGGGTAGATATCATTCGAATATGGTGTAAGGAGTGGGATCACATAGGGATCCACTCCCTACTAAAATAAAAAGGCACATCCACATAAAAAACTTTTCTTGAAAGGGATGAACCAAATTTATTTAACATGATTGTATCATAACACAAAGTAGCATCGGAATTAAACATGTATCTAACCATTACAAAGCTTCTTACTAAACTTTTACCACACATGGTGACATAAAGGAAAACTAACTACATATAAATGACTAATTGCCGATCACCTAACAACTTCAAGCAAAGTCTCCCATGATGTCAGCTACACTTGTTGTGGTCTAAGTCCTCCTAGATTTCCTTCTCCTTGTCCACCACATGGGGTTGGAAGCGTACCCCACAAAAGGAAAAGAAAAAAAGGATATCAGCAAAAAGTTGGTATGATCATGCTAAAAAGGAATTGAGCATTATATTTTAGGAAAAAGGGTACATCAAGTATAGAAGGTTTCCCATTCAAAAAGATAAGAACTACCCAAACAAGCATAAAAGGAAAAGAATTACTAACATAGGATAAAAGGTATACTTGCCATTAAATCAATAATATAAGTGGTGCCACAAAAGCACTCAATATTTTTAGGGCACAAAACCCATAACCTGCATGTAGGTGAGATAAACATAGCACTAGAACAACATAAGTAACAAAGGTGGACAAGCCACATAAACTTGAACCTGATAGAGATTGGCACATAACCAAACTCTCATATATATATATATATATATATATATATATATATATATATATATATATATATATATATATATATATATATATATATATATATATATATATATAAAGTGGTCCAAACCTCATAAATTTGAAATCTGGGTATGGGGCACATAACCACCATCCCAAAATAATACTAATAAGGGCACATAACTCAAAACCAATGCAAATTATATTACTCTAGGGCTACCGAGTCACACAACATGCTTAATAGGGAGGCAAGTAAAAAGGTATAGTCGGATTTTATAAATTAATCACCATATAAGTGATCATCATTATCATCCACCTCAAAGTGGGCATATAACAACAAATCGAGTTCCATAATGAATAAGGCATAATAAAGATTCCAAAAGAATGCCAAGAAGATATTATGATCACAAGATTAGTAATAAGTGGGGTACTTCACATGAAGCATAATTTCAAAAGAAAAAGATATGGCTTTTAGGGTATTGTCCATAGGACCAAGAGAAAGACAATTTAGGTTTTTGCTCAATAAAAAAATAGGAGATGCAAACATACCTCTCTATAGAGTCTTAACAGAACAAGATTACTTCTAGATCCAAATCTAGGTTTCCAAAGCACCTAATATCATGCATGTGAAATTAGGGTTAGAACTATATTGATTATTCAAAACCCTAAAAATCACTTTTATATTATTAATGAATTAGGTTATAAAAACCATGCCATGTTATATGTTATATTTTTCTGAGTTCAAAACATATTTTATTATATTTTCTGACTTATAAATATTTATTTATGATTTATACAAGTTATTATCTTATTTAATTAGATCCATTAAAATCACATCTTTATAACATTATATTCAGCTGACAAAACCAACTCCATTAGAAATCTTACATTTTTCTGAATCCAACCAGTATTTATTTATAATTTTTGGACAACCACATCAAAAGATATGAATTTTTATAAAATCAGCCAATCAAAAATCACCAAAAAGCCAAATAGATAATCCGAGCGAGAGAGAGAGTGGGGCCACTACGCTGACTTGGCCCAATCAAACCTGGCCAAGTCAGGGGTCAAAGGCATGGCCTTGACTCGTCCAAACAAAAGAAAAATAAGGTAAAATGACCAAACTGCCCATGGCAAGCAAAATAAGGAAACATCAACGAAGCGAAGGTAGAAGTGTCAAAATACAAGGGACATTGTCCCCTACCTTGCGCGCCTTCCATGACGATGAGCATCTCGAGGTCGAATTTGGGGCTTCCCATGAAAGCGAATTGCATGAGAAAATAATAATCAGAAAATCCTTACTACGAGATTGATTGGACTCCAACGAAGTATCGCGCTGAGGATATGGGTTGTAAGGTCAGAGCTAAAAGTGAGCTAGATGGTGGTCGAAAGTATAGAACATGGAGCAATTTCCTATGGAGGATAACTCATTAGGGTGAGGGGAATTCCCTGGATGGTTCATATATATACAAGGCTCAACCTAGGACCTCTGCGGTCTAGGCGTGGGGAGACTTGGCCCGCAAGAATTGGGCAAATATCGTATATGCGATGAGAGAACAAGTGTAAGGGGTCGGGAGATGAAGATTTTTATGAGGAAAACATAGGCGAAAGAATCGTCAAAAAAATTAAGAATTGAATGAGATATTGCGATTTGAAATATCCCCATGTTTCCTTTTCGGTCGGGAGGTAGGAGACGACCCATCCTCCGTCCGATCCAATGGACATGGGTCTACAACAAATCATGACCATCCAAAGGCGTGTGACACATTATATTTTATTCCTAATTTAAATTGAATAAAGTGAGACATTAAATGTATTTCCCTTTTCTCTCTCCTCATTTCACCTTTTGATCAAACTTTCTCCAAATTGAGTGAAAATTCACCCAAATGCATATTTTAATATGTATATTACGAATCTAAGATTATTTTCCAATTTTGGAGTCATTAAATATTTTATTAAATATTTTTAACAAAAATGCCCTTTTCTATTTTAAATAGAATGGATATGGTTTTTATTATCCTAAATTGGTGGAACTTGGCCTCCAAGCCAAATCATATCCTAAGAAAATGAATATGAGGTTATTCTTATCCAATCAGTTTTCCTTTTAACACATTATCCATTATTTCTATTATTTCTCTCATTAATAATCCAATATCTCATTAATCATGTTTTAAGCATTATTTTTTTAATTCCTTTTTCTCTTCCTTGCACCATAATGTAAAGGAATGAACTAGAATGAATCTTATCCATCATTAACTCACATAAGTTTATTTATTTCGTATTTTGTGGAATTAGAGCTCATTATTCTCAACTATGAAGATTGTATGCACATTATTACATCATGTGACATATATTGATTTTATGATTAATTTGAAGGTATTAGGTAATATTAATTTATATTTTAAGATTATTTATTCAAACATTAACATATTTAAGGTCACTAAAGAGCATACTCTTGTCCTTGTTTGGCTAAACCTCAAAGACTAAGATTTCTAAGTTATTAACCCTGGAATAAGA
This sequence comes from Alisma plantago-aquatica, assembly GCA_963693085.1. Classification (NCBI taxonomy): domain Eukaryota; kingdom Viridiplantae; phylum Streptophyta; class Magnoliopsida; order Alismatales; family Alismataceae; genus Alisma; species Alisma plantago-aquatica. The sequence goes on from OY856411.1 coordinate 573,045,946, forward strand.
TTAAGTTCTAAGTTTTGATATGTTACATACAGTGTGCTGATGTGGGGGGGTCCAACATGGGGTAACTTCGTGTGTGCCATGTAGGACAACATTGTGTGCCAAAAATGGGAAGCCACAAAGGATAGCCAAAGGGAGGAGAGAATGAGAGTGGGTTATGGGATTCTATTGTTGGCACGGGATTGTGAGGGAGCGACAATCCTTGTAGTCTTCTTGAGGTTGCTAAATAGAATTCTACGGTCTTCTTTGCAAATCATGTTCTCTCTTATTTGGTGGTTATTGGATTTTTCGATGTAGGAAGTCATAGCTTTTGTTGTGCATGCTTGGTACGTATCTCATGTGGTATTTTTCTTGGGCTTGAAGCTTATTCCACAAATCTTTTTAGTTAGCTCATAATGGTTGAGCTCTATGGTATATATTTCTATATAACAACTATTAGTTTATTGTTATTGGATTATTAATTTGATTTTTTAGGATGTATTTTTGGGTATGTACATCATTATTCTTTTAAGTTGGTAAAAAGGCATCAAGAAATAACAAAATATGGAATCCATCAACAAACGGTGGTCACAGAAAGAATGGTATTTATCTTGAGTTTATGGTCCCTCCACCTCTACCAAGAACTCCTTTTTGAGGAATTACATGAAATAGCAACCTACTTTCAAAATTCTTCATGGGCTCTCATGGGAGACTTCAATGCGATGAGATATTCCTATGAGAAAAATGATAATGACACGATCACCTCTAACGTGCTCCGTTTCAATGATTTCATTAGCAAACACAATCTTGTAGAGATATAAACTAAACATTGCACTTTTGAATGGACTGATAAAAGGCAAAATCCTAAGTGGGTAAAACTAGATAAAATTTTAGTAAGTTAAGACTGGGAATCCATGTACCCAAAAACAAACTCCTCCTCATTCTTTATAATCATGTCTAATCATGTTCCTATTAAACTTGACACCTCTAGCACCTTTTGGGGGAATTAACCTTTCAAATTTTAAGAGTATTGGCTAAATATTGACCTTTACAAGAATTTAACTAGGAACCAATATAGAAATATTAAAAATTATAATTATAACTCTTTCACCAATATTAGTGTTGACAATTCATTTTTGCCCACTCAGTAGAAAAATCATGGTAATTGTTAATTTTCTGCTAATGATGGAGTTCATCCCATGTTTAACACTTTACCCATTTTTTCCATTTTTTTGCATTTCCCCACATTTTTCACATTTTTTTACATTTTAACCTTTTTTTGTATTTTCCCACCTTTTCCGCCTATTTAATCCACTTTTTACCCACTTTTACCTAGTTTGGGGCTTCTACATATAAAATATTTTATCGGGAGTTAGGTGCAATTTGCCCATCAATTTTGCTTTTTATAAGCCTTTTTTCCATAAATTGTCTAGCTAAATTACCTAATTTAGTTCCCGCAGATGATTCAGTTGCCTTTATCCACACACAAATATATATATTTTGGATAATAATGAATGATAATCATTGATTAATGTATTTTCTCTCTCCTTCATTATTTTATTGATTTTTATTCAAAATTTGTCTTATACACAGTTTTCTTCATAACATTCCTGAAATATCCATAAATTGAGAAAATCGACTTTATCCAGTCTAGGCCACTCAAGTGGATATGAGCAATTTGTTGGTGCCACATGGTGAGAGACCTCGATCCGTGGGCCACACCTCGTGATGCACCGAAGCGATGTACTACCTCTTTTAAAATCTTCCAGTTATAAACCCCAAACTCTACAATTCACCTATAAATAGACATCCACACCAACATGTTCCATGCCTCTTTCGTCTTTCATAAAGTTGGAGAAAGGTCTACCTCTCATTTTTATTTTATACATTTGATCAGAGGATCCTTGCTTTGACATCAAATGTTTTGCTAATGTCACTAGGTTTCTCAACAATAATTGTTATTTTTGTTATATTCATATTTGTAGTTGTTGCTTTCTCTTATTTGTTATACCAATAATTATTCATACATGTACATTGTGTTAAAGATCTAAGATATTGCTCTATCAAATATCCCTCGCCTCTCTTTCTCTCTTCCTATGTATTGGTCCTTACCGTCAATTATGGATCTTTATCATGGAAGGTCGCGGGACTACAATATACCTAAAAACCAGGACCTTGATGGGTATGATGGGAAAGCTACAACCATCTCCAATCCAAAAGGTCCGCCAACATAAAAATCACTTTTTCATATTTTATGTCACATTTCTTAATAATGACCTTGATTGCCACTATTTTTATCTGAGTTGGCAGAAATGTTGCAATACTATTATTGAGCAAGATAGGAATGCTAACACCTTCCCCACTTGTTACAAGATCACAGAGTCCAATCTCTAAATTATGCATATATTTTTTATCTGCCCTTGGGTGGTGTCAAAATTGAGTTATTTATTTATTTTTATTTGAACATGACCTCTGTATTTTCTCATTTTATGAAGAAAATTAGGTGGTGACTCTGAGTATCATCCATTCGATTTTTTTGTCCAGATACAACAATTTGACGATTCCACTAGGGACAGTCAATGAACCAAACTATATTTCCTTTTTGTCATCTCATGTTTTGACCATTGATCAAGGTTTCTATTTTTTGTTTGTTTCTCTTTTGTTATTCCCATTTCAAATGAAATCCAAAGTTTTCCAAAAAAAATCAACAACGGATTTACATAATCTCCTAGAAAAACATCCCAAAACAAATTTACAAAAAAATGATGAAATACTTGGTTCTACCAGAAAAAAGGCATTTTTTATTCGTCACTTTTTGATTTCATAGTCTTGGTAAAGTCGAATGAAACATCTATTCCATTGCTTTGATTTTCAGGTTGCTTTGATTTTTTACAGTAAGACAATTGCCACATTTTCTAGCAATCATCATTTTTAGGATTAGTCTCAGCTTCCCTTCCATGGTTTGTCTCTGCTTCTCTTTTATGGTTAGCCCCCGCTTCTCTCCATTTTTTCTTTTCCTTTTTTTGCCTTTTTTATTAATAAAATAACATAACATAAATCAATAGTTGTTAAATTGAAAGTTTCAATTTAATCTTTTTATCACTTATTTGAGCATGCATTCCACCCTAATTGGACCCAACTGGGCACGGTCCATTTCCCCCTCTCCCTTTCCCCAGTGATTCGTGCCCTCTGCTTTTGACCAATCACAAGCCATGTTTGTTCTGGTCATGATTTTTGGTCGTTAGATCCTATAGCCTCCGATCCGGACCTCTATCCAACGGTCAAAAGTTTATCTCCTAGCTCTGTATAAGAACCGACGCCAATAGTGTTGTGCGGCCAACCACAACACCAATTTGCCTCATTTCACATCCTCTTCATCAATTAATACCCCCTTTGGGTTCCTTTCTTCATTTTCCTCATCATCCCTCTCCTTTTGATCTCCCTCACAAACCCTAACCTTCCTCTCACTTGGCCCGTTTCTCCTCCCTTGGGCCATGGCGCAACCACCAAGCCCTCTTTGGGCGAGCTAGATATGGGATCCCCCGGGCACGACCGAGGTCACCCTCATACTCACTGAGGCCATACGAGGAGGTCATATGACCCTTTTCCATGCCTCGAGGATGCCCCTTTTGCGATCAACATGGAACTCTGATGAGGAATTTGTCATGGAACCCGAGCACCGACTGCCATGACTAGGGGTGGAGTGTAGCGGCTCCAAGCGATTGACAACAACCACGAGCGGAAAGTGACAACTACTGGTCATAGGACACATTGACTCATGACTTGGAATAATGCTCTATTGAGGTGCAAAGTCGACTGAGCCAAGAACCGTGGCCCAATGATCATGGGAGGTGCGGCTATGTGGGATGATCTTGGTCGTTGGATCAACATCCAAGGTTCCACATGCCCCTGTTTCAAGGTATTTCTTTTGAAAAATCATATCTTTAAAATGCTAGACCCAAAGTATGATTCCTAATATATAATTTTGATAAAAAATGAGAGTTTTTCAATAAAAATACTTTTAGCCTATGTATCTACTTGCTCTTCTACTTATACCCCCCAAAATACATAGTTTTGATGTCTTTTTAAGATGGTTTATGCTTTTGAATGCATGCTAATTTTATGTTACAAATCTTAATTTTAGCCTAATATCAGTCTCTTGAATATCTCTATGCATCATGATTCAAACTTTACCTATTATTGCACACTATAATATCATATGTTGATGAAATGCCCTATAATGGGCATCTATGTTATAGATGACTTCTTTAATGCATGACCTTGATTCTTTGTACCTTAAAGCCTTATGCTTGATATAAATTAGTATTTTATAGTGTGTGTTGTACTAAATTTTGGATTTGTTCATACA